>OENT01000008.1:0-252304 GCA_900239685.1 Rotaria macrura
ATAACAGCGCAGCGAGAGAGATGAGAAGACAGAAAAAGAAAGAAACAAGAACATTAAAGAAAGGGAACCGCTCTTAGCAACAGACATGTATGATTTTGGCCAAATTTCACGGTGTTTGTAGCTATTAAGCAAAGTGTGAATAAGGCTCATTGTTATACCACTAGGCACAAGACTATCACGGACAACGAAATCGAATCGTTCAAGCCATTTGACATAGAATGCCATCGAAAATCTGCTAAATTGAATCTAGATGCTATACATAGTCGTGATTTCAAAGCAATAAATCAGTTCATATGAAGGATACTAGCCGTGTTGTACTTAGATTCAATAAAATTTATTTTATCTGACTAGAAATCATCAGCATCTTATGCGCTATACTCTTTAAATGATGAACTTATCTTCTATTAGCATGATTTTGTTGATTGAATAGTTTCAATGACTTCAGAATACTTCATCAGAAATATTTGAATTAAAACCGTTTGAGTCTTTCGGTTGTTTTTGCGAAATTTTCTATTTAATTATTCTATTTAAATTGCCAAAAAAGGCAACATATTCGTTTCCGAATTCAAGTAGTAATAGTAGATTTCGACAAACAACGAGTTTGTTTTTCATCGACGACATCGAATGTTGAACGTTTGAATTAGTCATTTTAAGTAGCTTGATTGTGTACTGAACGGAAATACTTTATTTCATCATAAAAGTATAAGTATGATACATAGATAGTCTATGCAGAGCATCTCTAATAATAGACTAAGTGAATTATCAATTATTTGCTTGATTTGTGAAAAAAATAGAATGTATGAAATTCATGTTCATATTTAATTAAATCCTACTTTTCATTAAAGCAAACATTGACAAAGTATTACTAGACGAGTGCTACCATGTTGAACTGCATGAAATATAGATAAATACAAGAACCCGCCAGTCATGAAGAAACGTTTTCTTACTATACATTCTTTATCATCATTTCAATAAGAATAGAGTATGACACGGGGCTGCCATTTCTTATTTTTCAAATGGGGTTTATGAAAGTCCAAATGGTGTATAGGTGGGGTATATTTCTTTTTAGAATGGGGTACATCGTTGGGGTACATTATCTCTCACCCTAAAATCGTGGATATGATTGAGAAAACAGATGAAATTCAACTTCTTTTGTAGAAAACAACTCAATTTTTCACTATTTTCATAATGGGATTAGCTTTATTCTTCGTTTTCTCTCCAAAAACACTATACTAGTTAATTTATAAGCTTAGCTAGTTAGTCTCGAAAACTAAGAGATTCTTCGCCTGTTGTTGCTTCTGAACCAACAGAAATATCAATTTTATAACCCTTGTTCAATTCCATGCGGATATTATCATCAAATCTATTGAAGAGAAAATGTAAAACTAGATTTACTTTTGAGACAAAAAGAACTATGCATTCTTCAAATTTAATAGGAAATGGTAATGATACAATGGGAAACGAGAAAGAAAGAAAAATCTAGTAAAACTTAATTCGTTATTCCTAGTGAAAATCAGGGGTGCAACAAATCCAAGGCCTTGGGATTTGGTATAAATAGATTTGGATTTGTTTATCGACTAAGATTTGGATTTGGGTTTGGATTTGATCTTAATTTATCCAAATCTGATGAGACTTTTTAAGATAAAGTCTGAGAAGGGAGAAAAGAATCTCAAGTCTTATAAATTGATATGAAATTGTAAAGATTTTGTATAGATTTGGATTTGGGATTTGGCTTGCATTATTCAGGTTGGAATTCGGGTAAGATTTGGGTTTGGGATTGAGATTTGGTTTCAGTGTAGTGCGGCTAACAAGTGGGACTTATGTTAGATCGAAAAAAATCCCAATTCCAAATCCAAACCTAAGACCTAAACTCAAGTCCAAATCCCAAATCTACGGTGAAAAAAGCAATATCAACAGTCCTGTGATCTAAATCTAGACGAAATTCCCATCTAGGAACTAAATTCGAACCATACCCCAAATCCAGAAACTAAATCCAAACCTCAGAGATTTGTTGACAAATCCTAAACTCATTAAAGATCTGTTGCACCCCTAGTGAAAATAGTATGTAAAACCGAATAATTCAAGATGAAATTAAACAAAATGGATGCTAACATCTGCTGGTCGGATCTTTACCAATACATTTAATTTTTAGATGTCTTTATATTATAGAAATGAGATAACTCTAGTGGAAAACATAGGCTATTTTTATTAGAGGGTATCGTTAATCACACTGGACACTTAAAAGTTCAAATGGGGTATAAAGTATATACCCCATGGGCTATCGAATTTTCTGGGGTACAGTTGGCAGCCCTGTTATGGCATGATGCATCACTTGATGATTCATTGTTTTGCGAAAAAATGTCAAAGAAAGAAAAATAAAACTACTCTAAAATTCAAAGAGTGCAAGTATGACTATTTATTCATAAAAAATACGTCAATTCATATCGATTGATGCACCAACTCTATCCTTTGTTTACGACAAGTAGTTATAAAATCGCAAAATGTTAGCAATATACAATAATTAGGTACGCTGTTGAAGTGATTCTATGCAAGACGTATAGAGCATTTTTGCGCATCGTACATCTAGGGTTTACATTCATATAAACAACCTGTTATGAAAGTCACCATCTTTATTAATCTCCTCATGCATATGATATTCCATTCCGACATAAAACTAGGCAAGAGTGCCTTTGAAAATGATTTCCATTAGTTATGATCAACTGAAACGAATGCCACGAATATAAAGATAGTTTTCTTCGTTGAATACCATTTTATTAACTCTACATATTGTCAGGTTCATTTAACTTCCACAATATTCATGCTTGATCCTATCAGCGTATCTTATCCCTAAGTCTTGATCTTCGTTCATTTTGAAACTTTTTCATATGATTGTGACCATTGTATTCTTGTAATCCAACATTTTGTCCACTTTGATTGCATACTTGACAATTTAAATACCATTCTGTTTTACAGCATGTTTCCGACTTATTGTTTCGCTCGATTCACATAGTAAGTAGTTTACTCTAAAATGATAAATCAACATTCAATGTTGTTTGAGCTTAAAGGTTACAGTCACATCGAAGTTTTACTAATCAAAGTAGCTTCGATATTTACCAATCTAATTTTCTTTTCACTTTCTTCAATCAATATTTACGACCTGATGTAAAGTATTGTGTATGCGGCCCACATTGAGTATAAGGACGCACTCTCTGACAAGCATCTTCATCGTTCCATTAATTTTCCTTATTTTCATAAAAACATTTTTTCCAGAACGTTTCCACTGACTCTTGTCATGGTTGGCTTTAGATCCGTAAAAAATGCAGCACAGTACACCAAAGTATTCCATTGGCCAAGAGTAATGAACGTTTATATGATTAAAGCAGAACCCAGTGAAAAAGTAAATAAATATGCAAGTGTTTAACTTTGTACATATCTTGATTGAAATCAATTTTATCAATTTTATCAATCAATAGTATTTAAAAGGTCACTCTACATAACTAATAACACAGCCTTTGAGATAATGCACAGCGTAGCAATGGCAAATGATTATCGAAAGAACAGAAACGAGAATAAGTAGTGCCCATGTTACGAGTGTTATCTATATTTTATGTGTCGCAGTTTGTAGATTATGAAGAAAACTTTCATTTTCAACAGAATAAATTAAATCGTTCCATTCTCTCAAACGTTTACACATAAGCGTACATTTTTCGATTTGGCAAATTCAAATGAAGTTAATATACGAAAAATAATTCCAGTGATCTCTGTCTAAATTTTGAGATACCAGTATAGAATATTGATTTTTATATTGTAAACGAATTCATGTTATTGTCATCGGGTCCATTCAAGCATCCTATTGCTAATAATTGTGCGTAAATATTTCAACGAGCTACTTCATCAGTCATATTGAAAACCAGCCAAAAGAAATAATTGGACTCGTTTTCAACGTATACATTGACGAAACATATTACAATTTTGCATAATCATTCAATAACAAGCATCAGAGATAAGGTTTCTTGGTATCAAACCGAAAAAAAATACATAATTAGAGTCGGTTCCACACACTATGCAATAATTAGTCAATTAAATTTCTACTACCTAGAAACTATCTCGAATTTTCAGAGATAAGGTATTCAACTTTACTACTGATTAGCTTATGCAAAAGTCATTTTAAACCAGCGGTCACATATCATCAAGAAATGTTTCTAAGTTTCAACGATTAGTAAATATTCATGTACTGATTGAATGTTTCTTTTTTTAATCCAATCGTATTTTCAAATACGTGTTGTGCGCATAGATTTTTATCTGTTTTTTTTTCAAAAACCTATCGGATATAACACACGATTAATTTTTGCTTGTAATTTTCAACTGTAAACCATCTTTTGCATAAGACGTATCGCTCGTTCTTCATAATAAAAGTACCGTGTCAGAAAGAAGAAAAAAAAACACCTATCGATATTTGTCCTCTAAATGAAAAGTACATTCTTTTTTTTTTGTCCCTGAATGATGTATCACAAAATATATTCTGCGTGATACATTTCTTCGAGCTGCAGTTTCCAATTGAGATATTTCTTATTAATCATATTTATTACGAGCTTGCTAGTTTTTCTGCTGTGATTCATATATTAGTATAATTATGGATGTGGCAGACAAAAATTTATAAAAAAAAAACTGAATGCCGAAATATACAGGTTACTCATCATTATCTATCGAAAGCATTGACATTTAAAATTATGATAAACTAGATTATCTTGTTTCAATAATGTTCACGAATGAATTGCACCTTTTCTTCTATGAATATTTTCAGATATTTGCGTATGATTGACAGGCATTTGTTTTTCTATCGACGATGAACCCGAGAAAAGGGCATTATAATTTTGATTCCTTTTCATGTCATTAGATAAAAACCAATCGAATTCTGGCGTAGAAAACTATTTTGGGAGTAAGTTGATATTTGTATAGATTAGACAACTTTATATGAAGAATAATCGTTCATTTATTATTAGTATTAGTAATAGCGATCAAATTATTCATGTTTAGCATAGTCGATTTGATGATGGCTTGCGTATAAAATAAGTAAATAAATAATAGCGTTCGAGTCGACTTTCATACAAAAGGTGAATGAGTAGTCCAGTGTTCTATCTTATTGCATCTATATAAAGACAGTGTTCAGTTTCTTATCTATTATTCGACGGACTTGTCTATGTTAAATTTTATCATCGATACTCTTGTAAAGCCTTTTCTACCAATTATCTATTTCTTATGAGGTTACATCCTACATGAACATGTATGTATATATGCATACGCACAGAGAGAGAGAGAGAGAGAACGAGAAGGTCCTGTTTGTAATTGCTTCTTCAATTACGAAATAACAGCATTTTTTTACATATCTTAAGACAAATGCGACGAATTGATAAGCAAGTTTCATAAATACACAGTTTATCTTTCATAGTTTCATCCAATCATGCTCTATCCAACATTCATGTAGTAAACTCACTATGTCAAACAACACATACACGTATACATCGTCTTATAAAGATAAATGTATCAATATCATAAATAAAAGTACTTCAGAACTTTTCAAGATAGTAAGAAAAGTACTCGGTCTATTACGATCATCATTGTTAAATTTTCAACTTTTTCAGAATCTAAAAAAATAATCAAAAGCATTTTCTGATCTCCAGCTGCTTTTTCATAATACTTTTCTTCACATGAGAAATACAATTGAAAACTCTCGTAAACTTAATTTTTAAGATGAATCATTCTCATTACATCAACAAACGAAAATCCAATAACACAAGTAAAATATGTTATCTTCTGATTGTACTGCATTCTTCATCATAAAATATAAATGACGACTTCAGCTTGTAGTCACGCATGAATACCTCTGCTATTCAATCACCTACACGACTTATACTTTCCTTTTAATCTGTAGTTTAACTTTTCTTTTCCTATTTCTTTTTCGTTCTTTTTCTCGTCCGTTAGTATAGAAAAAAATAAATACTCATGTTGATGTTAAATTTCGTAAATATTATCTAAGTGTAAGCTTTTTCAACGATGAAATCATATTTTCATAAATTCGAAACTATCTAATTTTCTGTACAAATTGAATCAACAAACTGAATTCTTACTAGATCAACCATGACTAAAACTTGAAAACTAATTAGAGCAGATCATCATACAGAAATATGAATGTATCCAAAAATGAGCTGAAACTGTACAGCAATAATAAGGAGTTGACAATCGATCTTGCTCAATGTAATGATTTCGATCATCTATATTATTCTATGTAGATCTACAGTAATCTTCTATTTCGTTTTCATTTTAACATAAATAATCATCGATATGGCCGAATTCAATTGAAATACGATCATGGCAAATTATGATTCGTTTTGATAACAGAGTTTGATTTTTGATGACTAATACGTTAAGATCAATTCAGTTTAAACATGATTTTCAATATTGATATTCAAGCTGAAATTTCTTGATTGACACACAATGAGTCTTAATTACAGAACAAAGAATATCTCAAGATATTTAAATTATACAAAATCATTCGTATCGTGAATGCTCTGCAAGTTGTATGCATCGACAATGAATTCATTCAAGATTATTTAATAGTTAAGTGATCGGCTTATTTTCTAATGATTTTTGTAGGAATAAAAACATAGATTTGAAATTATTATCTAAGAATATCACCATTGGGCATCATTTATCGTGGACATCCAGACAATCGTAAGTGGTATCGGTTAGAATCGCCCGAAGTCGGTACGAACGAAAGCAACCATCATATATGAAATCATCGTTGAGGAATTCGTCACTATTGTGACCGATTCGTAAAGAAAAAATTAAATCAAAGTTCGAGAAAGCGAAGAAAGATCTTCTAAAACTAAAGCCATGATGATAGGATGGGAAAGACAGAGAAACACTTTCTCTCTACGCTTGAAATGCTTTGCGAATGGCAATTAATATCGATGACTTGATTCATTTTGTTTCGTCTGTTTTAGCAAATTTTAGAATGTCATCAGCATTAGGAACAATGTGTGTTGGAATACTTCTATTTCTCTTGCTTGTGTCTGCATTCATCAGTTGGCCATGGTTTCATGCTGCTTATGTATGGCGTCGGTGTACAATAAAACCTGTGAATTATTCTATGATTCCATCATTTAACAATGTGAACAACTATGTACCACGAATAATTCATCAAACATATCGTGATGCACATTCAATACCATTGAAATGGCAAAATGCATCGAAAAGCTGTCGAAGCTTTCACTCAAGTTATAAATATTATTTTTGGACTGACGAAGAAGGACGTCGTTTGATTGAAAGAGAATTTTCTCATCTTTTATCAACATATGATTCTTATCCATATAATATTCAGCGGGCTGATGTTATTCGTCTTGCTGTTTTATATGTCTACGGTGGTATTTATCTGGATTTGGATATCGTATGTTTAAAGTCACTTGATGTATTATTAAATTATCAATTTGTCGTACCACAAACAAAACCTGTCGGATTATCCAATGATTTTATCATATCAATGCCTAAGCATCCGTTCTTATTACAAGTTTTGAATGATTTGCCAAAATATAATCGAAATCTTTTTACTAAGTAAAGGAACTCTTATATGTTTACGAATATTATATGTTTTATTTAAATACAGATATCCAACGGTGATGTTCTCTACAGGCCCAATGTTTCTTACAAATCAAGCTTCATCTTATCCTAACCGTTCTTCGCTAGATGTTCTTTCGCCTGAGCTATATGGAAAATACACCACCAATTTATCGGAAGCGCTTTTTCTCCATTTGAAAGGTTAACTACTGTTTTCTTCTGAGTTCATTCACTAAACTAATAATATCAATTAATCTATTGTTGCCATACGATTTAGCTTCATCTTGGCATGGCAATGATGCGTCAATAATCAAGAAAGTCTATCGATGGCGACATATTGTATGTCTTACAGGGATCATAATTGTAATGATGATATTTGCTCTTATTTACTCTGTTCAACAATACCACCCGATTATAATGACGATTTATAAAAGTTATTTACCAGTTTTATTAAATTTGAATAGCTCCAAAATTAAAGAACATGCAACTACACACAGGAAATATATTCGTATATTTTTGCTCAATTTTGTACTTTTTTATTTTTCTTTATTTGCTTTTTATAAAATGGTCTCTCCATCATTTATTGATCGTGCTAATGCAAATGCATGAACAGCACATGATGAAATAGAGTCAAAATAACTGAATATCCGTTATTTCTTTTGTTGTTCTGTCTGTTGTCGGATAAATATAGATAGACTGATGAAGCTACTGAGCACGATAAACCTTCTGTTTCATATGTTTTATCAGGAACTATCAAGACATGAAAAGAAAAATTCTAAGGAATACTGTTTAATATAAAAATAAATGTATGAGTTAATCGTATTTTTTTTTCAAAATTGAATCATCAATTTCATCTATCTAGGAAACAATCCGACGCTCATCCATAGAATGTATGAAAGAAGCAAAAAACGATTTCAGCACTACCGTCGGTCAAGATTGGAACCGGTAGGAGCACAGTAAACCGATCTGGTCTGTCCGATCGAAAAATACAACCAGACCGATTCTGACGGTTGAAATTAAGTCTCAGAGACCGGAGGAATTCCGAACAACTAGGGTATTCGACTGATTCAAAATCGTTCCAGGGGTTTCTTAACTGTGCAAAAAACTGGTAGTGTCGGTTTGGTGAACGTGTAACAAAATCAAGCGATAAATCGACATCAGGTCTGACAAATTTTCCAGTCGCATACAGCTTTTGTTAGAGTTGAATCAGTGCTTTTATCGAAAAGATAAGGTAAATTTTTAAGTAAAAAACAACGAAGAATCAAACTACCTCACAAGTACAACTAAGTCAGATCAGCAAACAAAAATTGGTTTGTTAGCTTGATTTCATCTCTCCAATGGATAATTAATTTATTCAAACAGTCTTTAACATCCATGTAATTTCCAAAATATGGCTGATAACTATTGTTTGAGACACATATGTGATTTACTCTATCAAAAGAAACGTTAAAATAGCAGTATTATAGCTGAAAAAGTGGATCAAAGGAGAAGAGTTTTTCAAATTTTCAGCTGGTAAAATTACAGTATCGATCGAGCTGGTTAACTTTTTTTCTTAACCGGCCTGATTCGGTATCGGTTTATCAGATCAGTTCTAATTCTGCTATCACTGAGCATAATGATGATAGTACAAGATAGACTTGCACAATTAGAGCTACTGTTACTTTGGTACGCATTGATGACTAGAACATGTTGTTGTTATTTTTTGTACTGTTATTCTTTGTTTGATCGATGTGTTGTATCACTTAAAAAAAAATGAATTCTCTTTCTTAATGCAACGTATATGTTACAAGATTTTTTCATCCAATCACAATCATATGGTTTCTTAGACTTGATCGAATTCGTATATCCCTATTATAGAAACGAGTGGTTCGTACCGCATTTCGAAGTCAAGTGAATCTCGAGTACCATATAGCTCTACAACAAAATAGGCGTGTTTAGAATTGATAGGCTCAATAACTGGAGTTCTCTTTAAATGCCAACTAAGCTAGCTGCTGATTGATTGTTCACATTGAGCGGATGACAGACAGAACCACTGCGCGAACAAAGTGCTCATCAAATGCATACTGAGCAAAGTAATTCTTGAGTTAGACCAGTCTAACTAGACTCATACATCCGTCATGGTATAAAACATTTAAAAAGGTTAAAAGTTTAAAAAATATGATAAAATAATAATCAAGAAAAGCAAATACTTTTCGAGCACAAATAAATAGCTATTGTTAATAGTCATGCTATAACAAACGATTTCATTTAGAAGCAATAAATATACATTATTTTACTTGAATAGATCATTGAGTTACTTCAATTATGACTAGAGATATAGGTATACCTACTTAGCAGCGGTTTCTCATATCGAGACTATCTTCAAATTTTGACATCTATTTGTGTAGTTTGTCTTCCAAAGATTTTGAAAAAGATTTGCTGTAATCTATCCTCGCCTCTCCATCCATGCATTCCTCCCGCCTCGAGACATGTCGTGAACTGCTCTTGGATTCTGATCTGGTCATCATATGTATCTAGATTTGAGGATTTTGTGTGGTAAGTATTTCGTTACAAGTTTTATAGCCATCTTCTACCTAAATGAAAGCATAAACCTTCACAGACACTACCATGTTCATACTTATGCCACAATGAAAATATGATAAATCAATTAACAGCATACAAGTAGAACTCATTGTACTAGTGATCATAGAGATTAAGTAAGCGTAGACAGATCGTGAATTTAGTTGCTTTAATTTAAGTATTATTGACTCTATAGATCGATGGATATACACGAAGATTAGTAAATGAAAATTTCATGTTTACATGCTACGATATCATTATTACGAAAAGATTTATGAAAGTAAAATGCGCATCATTATCCGTCATGTTTAATCAGTATTTTTGAAGTAAATGCTTTTATCTGTGTACAGATAAGAATATAAAAGACAGAGGAAAATATTTTAGCATTGAGATCTATGATCAGTTTATTAGCACAACTATTTTGTATTGCATCGAATATTTTCTTTAAGAGTCTACGAAATTTTAATTTTAATTGTACAATTTTAATCGATCATTGTTCATTATTCTAAGTGTCATATTGATGGTGCCATTGTTTTAAAAATATTCCGATAATATGTATTAGTATTTCAATGAACAACTCATTCTTGTTGGTATTATAAAGAAATGCATAGAAAATTGAGTAATATAAAAGCTTTGGTTTATAGAAAAATCAAAAAAAAATGAAACAACCAATGAGAATACTTTCTTTTACTAAATCAAAATAATTCCATGTAAGAAATGCCTTCGTTTTCATAAATGTCCTTTGGTTTTCAATGATTGAGATTCAATAATTCTTTTCTTCTTAAAATAGATCACTTGTCTTTTGTATATGTCCTTTATTGTCATGTGTTGCATCGTCAAAAAATGGATCACGTGCACGTAAACTCCTACAAAACAAAATGAACATGTATGGTAACAATTTCCCGGTAGATCCTTAGTCTATTAAGTGATAGTGATTTCAAAACTCGATTTTCAAAATTTTGTACATGTGATGAAAATAAAATATTAAAGTCGTTTAGGACACTCAAATTATCGGATGGCATAAATCTGATGGGTTTTGATGTGATGAGATCATGGGAAAAGTGTACATCTATCATAACGAACATAGGTGTGTGTTGTAGAAGGCATGTGGCTATACTAGAACCTCAACTTCATTCAGACAAGAGTATAGAATTTGACATCTATGAGTACGACAATTTCCGTGATCGATCATTCTTGGATCTCACCGTGATGAGATAAAATGTTTTCTGTGTAGAGCACGGCTGTGAACAGCAAAGCCGCCTTGGCATGATACTCAAAATCTATTAGTTTATTTTCTTTTGTGTTAAAATTAAATAAATAATAAAAAGCAAGTGCCTATGAGTGAAGAGACAAAACGACTGCTACACTGAATGGTAATTCCATATCGATAAAACACATTTTAATCAACGACTAAAGTACATGCGTATTCTACATGTGAAAACAGAAATCTACTTCCTATATTCATTTGAGTTCAATAATTAGTTTACGGTCAATCTCTCAAACTCTCTCTCTCTCTGTTAGACGTTTGGGGCTGACAGAGTTTGGAAAAGCGTGAACTCATACAGTGTAATAGTAAAGTAAGCTCATTATTTCGTCTACTCCAAGTTATGCCTGTATTGTTAGTGAATGATCTTTGTATTAAACTGGTTTTGGTGAAGACGTCTACATTCTTGAAATCAAAATCTATCAAAAAAACGTAAAATTTCCGATGTCTTCTCAGTGTATTTTCTAGTTTCGAGCCATTTTTACTGGTTGATGTATTTACTAGGGCTGGAACTTCAAGTTTCAATTACCGAAGAAGGAAATACATTCCATTATGTCTTCTTTTTTGAAGACTTCGAACTCAAAACTTCATTACTTGTGAATCAAAACCAAACAAAACAGAAAATTTTAAAATTCATCTATCACTAGTAGCACATTGAAATATAGCAGATATCAAAAATTTCATCTCGAAACATTCGACATAATGCTTCTTCTCTTGAAATGACACCACTAATTCGTAAACATCCCGATCAATACGAGTATCCCCGCAATATCAGCATTCTTTCATGTTTTGCAAAAATATCTAGAATGGTGCAAAACTGTCACTAGTGAACGGTGCACAGTCATCTTTGCATCTATGTATGACAGGTAACTGGTACTAGCTCCATCTCTGATATCGATAAATGATAAGATAATATTCTCAATTCACAAGCAGAGTCATCATCGAAATGATAAACAGACTTTGCATTTTTTTTCAGTGAAGGTAACACATAGTCCAGTGGAGAAAAATCTTCTTCAAATAGCTATAAAGCACACACTGAACATAAAAAGAATAGTGATTCTAATCCAAAGATTTTTTCATCTCCATGTCAGCATTTCTTTCAATCGATGAAGATTTCCGTTCGAAACTTTTACTGTAAAATAATTCGAAACAAACAAATAAACACACCTGGTTTGATATGGATCAAAACGATAACGAGTAAGACGTTCATCAACATAGTTATCTAATGGATTTGATACTTTATTATTTTCTGTAAAACCATTCGTTCGGGGTTGTTGAATACCACCAATAACATAACCTTCACGATCACGTCCTTTTCGATTCAGATCAAAATGACTGTTACACAGTAAATAGATGACGATTATTTTTCTTTTAGATAAAAAATGAATAACTGTATCATACTTGATTTGATAACTTGTAATAAATCGGCGTGGATCATCAAATGTTTGGACATAAGTTTTTTCATTACTTGTCTGTCCCGTGCTTTCTTTCGGTCCAATATTCAAGCCACCCATTTTTTCAGGTAAAAACTGATGGCCTAGGTAATGTTGTCGAAATTCTCTACAAAAACTATCATTGCTCAATGACATGTCGATCAAATAATTACATACGTAGAATCTGGTGCGAATAAACCACCAGAATAAGGACCTTCACCAGTAGGCATAACGAAATTACTAATGACGCGATCTGATGAGATTTTTTTATTTGTTCCAATAACTGTAAGCAATGGATCATCACCCTAGAATGTGTTATATGCTCGATAGACCAAAATTTTTAATGGGCTACATAAACTTACTTTGGGATAATCGTATAGTGGATATTTTTCTTTGTATTCGCTACCACCTGTTGGTCTTGAAAGAAAATTCCAATGTTCACCTACTGTTGTTGTTATAGGCTCGATTTCTGTGTTCGAAATAAAACCGGATGATTCTTTTGGACCAACTTGTCCTAATACAACCGGCTCAGATTTAGCTGGCACACCAAAATTACTGCCATAAGTCGTTGTTTCCTTTCCACCAATCTAATGAATAGATTTTTGAAAAAAAAATCACTTCGTTCTTGAAATGGACAAGAAAATAATTTACTGGAGGAACAAATGAATTTGGTATGTGTAGAGCAGGATTGCGAAAAAATCCCGATGTTTGATTAGTAATATTGGGTGGAATGGCCTCTGTGCCATCGGGTAAGTCATACGGTTTAAATTGTGTTTTATGAGACGTATCATAGTTTTCTGTACACATGCGACTAAAAATAAAAGGATTTAAGTTTAATATTGACCTATAAATGGCTAGTTGTATCGTTTGTTTTTCTGTTTGGATATCGGACAAGCTAATGTAATAATGAAATAGAATTCAGTGCAACTGTGTTTTCAGTGATAGAAATCAGAATTTTAGATTGATGAATAATAATATGAAATTAAAAATGCAATCGATTGGGAAAATTTGATTTTCGTATAGATTGAATTGTATTACAGAGTGAAGTTTGAAAGTAAATGATTAATAAAACTTTGAAGTACAAGAGAATAGTCATAATAATAAGTAAAAGAAACAAAGCCGAACAAAAACTGCCTATAAAATTCATTCATAGAACGAAAATGAACTATTCGGAGTCGTTTTACATATCATAAAGCTTGTTTTTAAATCAGGTTTTCAAATTCTAGAAACTGTAAATAATCACTAATTATTGAGATAGGAAAGTTCTGTTTTGTTCATGTTCAGTACGCAACAATTTGCTGTATGATTGTTTGTTTTGATCAACAGAAATTTCATTCTTTCCAATCGAAAAACAAAGAGTTTCATGAGATCGACCAAGAACAAGGTAAATGCCTTCGAGTGATACGCTTATACTTGATGCAAGTTGAAAATCACTTTTATGCTTCTGTTCAGTTGGATAAAATAAAGTTAGAAGTGTGTCAAGGTTAGTTGTTTTTTATCGAACATTCGATTACGATAGAAAAGTAGTTCATCAACCACTTTACATAGTATAATCCATTGAATGAAGCATTTTTCTGGGTACCTTAGAAGTTCAAACCAACAGTGATACTTTCTTTTGAATCTACACGCAGAAAATACGACAATTAAAAAACACTAAGACTGCTAATGCCCAGGCAGACAAACATTTGGAAAAACGCGTTTAAGCGCTCAATCGGGAACGCCGATTGTGAGTCACTATTGCTCATTAACAAAACGCAAGAAACACGTTTTTCGCGCAGAATTTTCACTTTTGGAGCGTGAAAACGGATAAAAACTNAGTTTTTATCCGTTTTCACGCTCCAAAAGTGAAAATTCTGCGCGAAAAACGTGTTTCTTGCGTTTTGTTAATGAGCAATAGTGACTCACAATCGGCGTTCCCGATTGAGCGCTTAAACGCGTTTTTCCAAATGTTTGTCTGCCCGAGGGGGCGCATGTAGAATCAAAAGAAAAGCGATCAATTAAAATGTAATCGGTGCATAATGTTCACTAAGAACTACAAAAGAAAACGACTCTGCTTGAAAGGAGGCCGATTCAAATTAATAGCTTTTCAAGGATGCTCTCAACTACTTTTTGGCAGAAATCGAACCTTAGTGCATGTTGTTGTTATTTAAAAAATTCATGAAGTTACCGGTTTCAAAGATACTTACATTGATTCTACATCAAATTCATATTCATCCTGCCAAAGATGGCATCGACTGATAGAAAATTTTAGAGTTACTATTTTTTTTTCAGAAGATTCATATTTTGAATATTTCAAGACATCTTAAAGTAGAAAAGCTATAACTCAGTCAACGTGAAAATTTTGTTCATGTTAATGTTTGTAAGTCGAAAGTCAATTTTGAATTGCTTCTGAACGATCTGTAGCTTTCGACTAAAAAATTGATTAGGACTTTTGCATAAATATGAACGAAATATTGTTACGCACTGTATAGTTTTAAGACAAATGCTAATACTAAAAACTTAACCAATTATATCCAATTATTCTCATAGACAAAGAAATATGACTACATTGCAAAAATATATTACCCAAGTATCGGATTATCAATTGCATCTAATGAATGTGTGTACGGTAGATAATATCGTTCATTATTAACAAAACCAGTTGTTGCTCTATTGGCTTTTATTTTTTCCGTCAGAATATTTTCTGTTGTTAATGATTTATCTCCAAGAATATTCGATTTCGGTCGTACACGTGGTGGTCGATAAGTACTTGAATTTTGTGTTATGTAAAAATTCATCAAATAATTATCAGCACCTTCACTGGCCAATGTATGTTGATTAGCATGACCAGCTGGAAGATATTGACCAGCATTTGAACATAAATAATTACTCATTTTCTTTGGCTGATTGTATTTACTAAAATAATAACAAAAGAAAAAACTTTTCTGAGTTCAGTTTTCATTTCAAATGTGCGTTGCTTAGTAACGATATTCGTTCTGGTGTTGTATACTTGAAGCACACTAATGCACTTGTGAACAGCTGGTTATAGAACCAATAGGAAAATGAGTTTATTTATTTTAGACTTATGACAGAGATAAATTCATATATTGGTTGATTAATATAAATATTATCTAGGGTCTGTTCGAATCAGCACGATATTAATATTAATATATTCTTGAAACAATTTCGAAAAGTCGTCTCCTTTCTAAATTCAATTCATCGACATGGGAGTTCTATCCGATCCGATTTATCGTCCATTGTCATGTAAATTTTTGTTTAACTTGCATAAATAATTAAACTGTATTCTTCTTTTCTGTTCAGTAACATTTATTGAATATCAAGAAGGTAAACAGCATGTCCCTAAGTAGTTTTATGTTTTTTTGACCCTGTTTATTTTTCAGGAGATAAACTTGGTTTTATTTTGGCATGGTTCTCGATGTTGCCATTCATTTATATTGTTTCTCTCTGTACATTAATTCTGTTTCGACGTGATGTACAAACGGTAGAATTACTCTCACTTTTATTTTCCCATGAATTTTCACCTATCCATTGCTCTTCATAGATAATGTACTTCGGTGGTTTTTGTGTATCGGAAGTATGCAATCATTCTCTGAAAAGACTTATTAAGCAAGCACGGCCTGAGAGAAGTAAGAGCAATGGCACTAGCAATGATAGTGTATATTCATTAGGGGAGGCAGCAGATACACAGTTATTTTTAATATATAAATAAACTGGATACAAGTTGAATATATATACAATCAAATAGGAAATTTAAAAAATTCGGATTACAAATGTAAATAATGTAGTCGTTAATAAATCGTGATCGTGAGGAATTCCTGCAATCGTTTTGTTTCTTACATGAGCATCGTGCGTAGTTGGTGCTGTTTTTTCAATGTAGCTATATGCAAACATATATTTCTAGTCTTGACAATGGGAAAGCAATCACTTTTCATCGACCAGGAATTACAAGGGCTCTTCGCTTACTCTTCAGTGAAATAAGTAAATTAGAAAATATTCCGAAACATGACTAGCACACTTCGTTTGTCTTAAGTCCGGTTGTCAGTTTACTGCAACTTTTTATGACAGATATTGTTAAGAAACTTCGTGAACAGAAAGTATTCGAGACATTAGCACGGCTGAAAATTCCACGCTTGGCACTCAGATTCATTCATGATAGATTATAGATTCTAGTTTTGAGAAAAAGATGAAGTTTCAGTTGAATTCTAATGTATTGTAAGAAAGAGACTGTAGAGTACAGATAGATAATCGAATCGAGTACTAAAATATTAATTATAATTTTAGATACTCTGTAAGTTGATACTATTTAGTAACTGATTTTTCGTATCGTTTATTGAAAGGATGATATTAAATGCTGTGATACTTATTAGTACATACGGTCGTTCAAAGCATCTGAGTCATAAATGATGCATACTAAGTATGTCTACTGTAAGTGATCTAGCTGATGGTATGAAAGTAAACTAGCCAAGTCGATTTTTTTCTTGAAACTCGTTCATAGATAATACTATTTCAAAGATATATGTAATGTGGTTATATGTTGATTATATTTGCCATTCTCTCACCGTATTATGTGATATATTTTTAATAGTTGGTTCGACGAGAAGAAATATTTCTAATCGAAGAAGATAGTCAATAGTTCGTTTTATTAAAAAAACTTCGTCTCAATTAAGAATGAAAATGACATGTTCGAGATAGAATTGTAAACGTTCCAGAAGATAAACTGGACAAAATCAAATTACTATACACGTAATAGTATAAATAAAACAAATGTTTGACTGTAGCATTGATGAATTTTTGTTCGAAAAATTTGTACATTCATAGACGGAAATAATAATTATGTATTAAATTTTGTAAATACACTGATAGGGCCACTTAAAATTCCATAAGAACGCCGATCTCTAGCAAATATAAACATGAACAATCCCAGAACTCACGAACAAACATAGCCAATTGCAGATTGCCTTTCGATTTCATGCACTAGTCGTCACACGAACATTTACATGAGATGAAATCAAATCTGAAAATATTTCAATTCATAATCTACTGCTATAGATCGATAAGTATTCAAATAAGAGTTCTTATAAATAGAAAAATCTTTTACAACGTCCAACATTAAATACGTCTTTCTAGACAAACGTCTGATTCATAATTTTGACTTGAATATTATGTCTTCTTTTCATAAGTCGTCGCTTTATGTTTAAAATACTGAATAATTAATTCGTGAAAAACCTGTTCGTTTTCCTTGAAAAGCTTCGATCTATCAAACATGCGGGGTTCCAGAATTTCGCCAATAAGACTTTCGCCAATAGGACTTTCGCCATTGGCGAAAGTCCACTGTACTTTCACCAATACATTCGGTGGAGCTTCGCCAATTGGCGAAAGTCCACTGTACTTTCGTCAATACGTTCGGTTGAGTTTCGCCAATTGGCAAAAGTACACTGATCTTTCAACAATGTCATTGTAAATTAGACGTAGACTAAAAACATTTTTCTCCCCTACATCGGCAAGTGTCAACTATGATGTATATATTCTAGTGACATTAACTTCAGTGCTGACATATACCCTTTATTAATATTTTTGTATAACCACTGAGATAGCCCATCTGACATTCGCCAACTGGCGAAAGTCCGCTATACTTTCGCCAATATGGTCTCTGGAATCTCGCCAATTGACGAAAGTCCACTATACTTTCGCCAATGCATTCGGTGGAGCTTCGCCAATTGGCGAAAGTCAACTGTACTTTCGCCAAAACATTCGGTAGAGTTTCGCCATTGGCGAATGTCTTATTGGCAAACATCACGCCACCCAAACATGCCTGTTACCAAAACTTGACTTCGAAATTTTTTTCTATTTAATTGATTTTACTGAAATACATTATTCTTGATACAAAATTCATTCAAATCACCATTGATCATTAGTAATAAAATTTCAGTACAAATACTTTCCAGTTTGTATTACTCATAAATCGAAGTTGATCGATGTTTGATAGTTGACTATATTCTGTCGTATATAGGGGTGTAATGGGAAGTCGATAGCTTGTGCAAATGTCATTGAAACGTAGGATGGTAAAGTTACACGAACAATTATCAACATTAGAAAAAGAAAATTGACAAGATTTCCTTATTCACGACAATCACCTATTTAAATATATTCATAGTTTGATTTATTTTAAGCACGAGATCGCATGGGTTTATATGAAGTTCATGGTATGCCTAGTGATCATGCTCAAACATTCTTTTATTTTATGACCTATTTGGCTATATTTGTTATTCTTAAGTAAATCGATTTATTGCTTGTAGTTGTCTTTTTTTTTTCAAATCTAATCTCGTGTGATTCAATATTAGATCTCAGATGCCCGGTGGGGTTCGTGTTCGCTCGTTACGAAATCGTCTTCTCGTTTTATCTCAATTTATCGTCGCAGTTACTGTAGCTTATAGCCGGTACAAAAATGTAGTTTATTTATAGAACAAAAACATATAATTAATCATATCTATTTAGCGTATATCTTCATTATCATACAACGCCACAAGTTATTGTCGGTGCATTTGTTGGAACAGCACTAGGTTGTGTTTGGTATTATTTCGTCAATTATTTTTTTATCTCCTATATTCCATGGATAATTGAACAACCATTAGCTAAATATTTACTTATTCGTGATTATTCTTTTATACCTCGCCTACTTCATTTTCAATATGAAAGTGAATATGCTGAAGCTAAGTAAGTTCCATTGATTGAATATCTATTCTCTCAAGCAATGTTATTTTGTATTTTAGGCGATGGCGAGAAAGACGAAAAAATCATATGAAAGATCAAACATCAGCATCACAATAAATAATTTTTTTTCTATTTTAAATCTTATTCTTAATTATTTGTATCGATTCTAATAGTTTATTAATACATTGATTTGATGTTGTTTCAGTGTTTCGAGAAAAACGAAGACATGTGTTCAAATAAAGATAAGTCATGTCGATATAATATAGCTTTTTTTCTAGAATTTAATGTTATCCAATAGAACAGCTGTTAGTAATAGTAATGATAATAATAATAATATAAATACACATAGACGACAATGGTCCGAAGGTATCATGTCAACGGATAAATCAATGCGACTTTACAAAGGTAAAGATTTTCATTGAAAAAATTTTTGTGTCACTGAAAAACAAAACTTTCATTTTCGTAGATGATGATCGTCAATTGATTCACAATTTGGTAAATGAATATCTCTTGGAGGGTTCGAATGATGTTCTTGATCTCATTCGACATTGTCCAAATGAATGTTTCGAGGTAATAATATGATAAAAGAACATATGAGTTCATGTCAAAACATATCGCATGTCAAAGTCTTTTATAAGACAATAGCACAAGAAATTAATTTGTCTTTTATTCATTTCCGTTACATACACACACTGCTCGCGTTTTATTAATAATCACAGTATTACTTTCATTTTTCATATTATAATCTCAAAGGAATTTTCTTTTAATCAATATGAACATTGTTTGAAGTCAAATAAAATACATGACATAATTCATATTGTATGAGTACTAACTAATGAATGAAAAATGGATTGAAATGATAATTATCGATACGAATGATATTTTAACTTTTGATACGATCATTACTGCAGTACTATCTATTCATAGATAGTATTACTAGTAGTTTGACATTTTAATTTAGAATTTATATTAGATTAGACTAAAATCTAAGATTTGAGATGAGACAGTACGAATAGATCTTCGTTGAACATATGACAAAGAGAATGTATAAGAAGAAATCCAAATGTATTTGAATTTGTTTTTGTTCTCAATCTGAAAATTTTATAATACACAATTGAAAATATGATGCAAGATTTGAGACGTTCAACTTTGACAGCTATACAAACATGAAAATTTCTGAAAATGATCTTCTGTAGGTGAGACTTGATTGTACATACGTTCAAGAAGAAATAGACTTTTTGGGCATAATCAAATAACAAAAGTTTTTCTTTGTGCTACATAGCAAAATATTATCAATATCGTTGGTTATACTTATGTCGACTGTGATATTCATATTCACTAGAGCCATTTATATGTGGTTCATGTAAATTCTTGATAATGTTAGTCAATATATCTGATACAATATGAAGAACTAGTGATTGGTTTGGATTCCTGGTACTACATTTATCCAGTGTAAAGATTAACTTAAGAAGAAATATCCTCTTTTTGTCTCGAAATATTAAAAAGATCTATTGTTTTTGTCAACTCCAAACACTTTGAATTTATAATCACAATAGATAATTTTTTATATCATCAGATACATTCTACCTTGAAGTGTCGTGGAAAAATTGACTTTAAGTTACTTGTCACTCACTACAAAACATTGTAAATAACAGACGAACTACATTATAATGAGAAACAAGACCAACATTTTGCTTGAATACTTATTGGAAATACTGAAACGTCTTCTGATATCCTCCATACGATTTATGTGCTTCGACACTATCTATCTTGTTTCATATTATAATCCAAAAAGAATTGCACGAATATATTTTTTTTCGAATTCAAAATGATCAATAGGAGTTTTTGTTTTGACACTAGGCACTTGTTGATTTTATTTGGAACACTGCACCTCAAGCAATGGATAGTAACGAGGACGATCTAATAATTTACAATCAACGTTCGTCTCTTCTTTCAGCATCGACCACAAATGTTCATCGGAAAGGAGCTCGTCGTCGTCTAGCAATTATTAACATTGAAATATTTAAATTATTGGCAACATCATCTCTCATTGGTGGCCGGTTTGATATTCAACGACAAAATCGCATTCTTTTGTTTCCTTCTTACGGTGGTCATTTGATTCATGTAAGAAAATGCATTGACCTCTTGTTTTTTGTCTAAGTTTTAAATCATAAAAAACATTCTAGTATGAACCTGATATATGCGGATTAAGTTGTCTTGCATTGGCATCAATCATTCTTATTAATCCTTATATTGTGCATCATCGAGTATCACACTTAATCGATGCACTTAAGTATGCAGCCAATTATTTTGTTAAAACAAATCGTAAGCTTTTGTCTTGTTTAAGAAGTATTCTGTTTTTTAAAATAGAAAATTTCATAAATCTAGTTTCGTTTGATACACCATCTACCTGCGGTCTTTCTATTTATTCATTATTCTATTTATTGTATTTACTATATCCAAATAATCTTCGTCGTGAATTGCAACCTGAATCAACACAATTAAATAGCAACAATGAAAAACCAACAAATCGTTTGGGTATTGAACGAGTTTTATTGGTAAGCTACTGTTTCAATAAAATACAATAAACATAAATAAAAAAAAAATACTAAATAATGAAATCCAAAACATGACTAATCAATTCAAAGATATTTTCGAACCATGTCTTATACCAGTATCTAGAGTTTCGATTAGAATGAATGACTTTATGTATATATATATATATATATATGAAAGTGATTGTCAAGGAATATAAATTTCCTTTTATTTGGCTGCAAAATGTTGTTCTTATAAATCGTTTACTATTACTATGTGGCTAATAAATGTCCAAGAGCTCTTTTCTTTTATGAGATTTTATGTTAATGCTTGTATGATGTGACGAATTTTTCATAGTCAATTAATTTTTTCCCAACAGTTTCGAGAAAATCTTTTCTTGATCAATACAAATAATGCATAAGACTGAAAGTGACAAAATTAACATAAAAACATCGACTTACTTTCCTTAGATATGTTGAAAAGTTTCATTGTACTTGTCTACGTAAAGTAAAATAAAGTGTTAGTGAACTTCAACGTTTGATCGAGTTTGAACTATCATGTTTACTACTAAGAAATATCGTTTAGATATGATTGACATCTTTTATTAATAAAGAGATGATTTCGTACCTTTCTGAGATACAGTAAGATTGAAAATAGAATGATACTTTTAGTCCTACGGCTTCAGCCTTTGTTTTTAGCTAGTGGAAACCAGTCACGCATATTCAATCAATTGAATTTTAGCTTTGCCTGTTCGAAATTTTTCTAACGTCGTTTGAGATTTTTCGACGTGTTTCGACATCGTGCGTCATTAATTTTTTCCTACAACAGAGTTGATTTAAGAAATACTTGAATACTATACTTCGTCTTGTTTTTCTTACAGCCACTGTGCTATTATTTCAAACTTCAACCAAGCATCGTTTGTGGTTCAGTGGACACTGAAAAGCAGGAAAATCGTTGGCAAAATGAATCATGGCAACAAATAATTGCGAATGGTGATCGAGTAAGAGATCATTTTCATTTTCGTCTATTTCGATATTTGCAACATTATTTGATAGTATGTTGTATCTGATGACATATCTTCCTTGTTATCAAATGATTTTAAAAAGCGTAAAGAAGAAGTAAAACAGTCAGCAGATCCAAAACGAGTACGTTTCAACTAAAATAACAAGGAAAGATTTATTTTAAAATTATTTCCAGTTTGAAATAGGCCAAATCATTCGTATGTGCAATGAATATACTGAAAGTGTTTTACATCCGAGTGAAATTAAAAGTCAGATAGTAAAGGATACCATTGAGAAACAATACGGTAAAAAGAATTCAACTGATTGTTATTCAAACTACTCAGGTAGAATAAAAGAAATTTGAAAAAAATTGAATTATCATTTTCTCCGATTTCACTTGTCTCTAGATTCTTATTGTCAAACATATGAACAACAATGGCAAACAACAATACAAAATGGACAAATGAATTTGTCACGTGTTCAGACAGCTGATCAATCGAATCAACGTCATAATAATAATTATACAAATGGAACATCAACAAAAAAAGATTCCTATTTGAACAATGCTGTTCATGCTGATCATAATATATATTCTAAAGTTGAATTACAACTTGATATGCTAGATTGTAATTACGAACATGATAAACGAGAATATTATGCTCAATTAATACGAGATTTTCATAAGACAACACCCATTAATGAATTAGACAAAGTTTTAAAAAATCAAGTAAGTGATTAATAATTCATAGAATTTATTGAATATCGAAGTTAATTAATGAATAATGGTCAATTAGAGTTTCACTGTTTTTTTTCTACAATGAAAGCTGACAAAATGCATATCGAAGTTACTAAAGTATATACTAAACGGCGCGGTACTTATTCTTAATCATAGATTTCCATGGTTGAATAGTACAAATAATAAATCTATTTATGTTTACGTCTAATTTATAATATGAGATTTTAGTTTTATTTTGTTTTTATTTGATTATACAATATTGTTTAAGATGAATGCTACATTAAATAGATAATTGTCTTTTTGTCATAAGTCAAGTAAAAATTTAATTTTTATTGCATGCCTTTTAGTTAGTTGAATGTCAGTTTTCTAAATTTGCCTTCTTCTACTGAATTCTTCTTTCTACAAATTAAAATTGTTACTAGAGGAGATGAAAATGACTACAACTACATTGAAACATAAACTTGCAATGCTTCCTATGTTCAAAAGCACACAGTATAGAATTCATTTATTGAACAATAATAAATGTACGATATATATTGAATTCTAGAACATTCATGACTCATATTATTTATTTACCGAACAAGAATATGAAACTGAATATTTTCTCTCAGTATGTGTACTAATCAATCAGATTTTTTGAAAACTTATTCAGATGACACTGCTGCAGTTTTCTTTTGATTCAGACATAGATCGATTTAGGTTTAATGGTATCGTTCAGTATATTTTGTCAATAATGAAACTCTCTCATCATCCGAAAATATATCTTGATAGGTGTTAATTTCGAGAACAAGAACTGACATGTTCTCTTGAAACATAAATAATCATTGACGAAAGTAACGCATGATGGACGAGTTATTTTACGTCCCAACAAGCTCTTTCTAATAATCTCGTTAGAGGATCATTGAGTATTCATCAGTGTTGCTAACTGTGAATCTCGCCAAGAAGCTTGAAGATTTTTGAAAGTGTTTCGTGACAATTAGATTTCTTTGCCAAATGTTATTGCAAAGGTGCCAGCCAAGTTTTTAAAGGTCCATAGAGTAAGTTCGAATGTAACTTACTTCAGCTCTACAAAACCTATCTGAATTCGTAATTAAAGTAAATTTGAAAAAAGAAACACTTTCGTGGTGTAACGATAGACCAATGATTTGTCTGTTAGTTGGCGTTTTTCTATAGTACGTATTTCAGATAGAGATATTTTATCTGATCGACTAATATTCTCGTATTTTAATTCTTAAAATGTCTGCAGTAATGTGTCTTTTAATTCTAAATAAGAAGAAATCGAACGACGTAAAACATATTTCTAAGTAGTCTGTTTCTCGAAATAGCTCCTACTCTGTCAGCCTTCGAAATTTTGACTTGAAACTAGAAAATTAAAATTACTACGACAAGTTTTAGCTCGTCTCTGAATAGAAAAAAGTGTGCGTATTCACTTATTACTCTAAACATTTTCTATAATCCACTGTTGACTTATCAGGCGCTAAATAAGAGAATACTGGACGTTTTGACTTGCTATCCAAACTAAGTAGTAGATTCACATTGTAACGATATCTTCTCATTGAAAATCAACGTAGGAAGTACAATACGAAGAATTGATAAATTCTGCAAAAGACAAACGTCGAAAGATTTGGGATGTTCTTAAACTTATCCATGAATTTCATCAAATGAATGAAGCATTTTATAATTCATTATCAGCTACGCAAGTGTAAGAATTAATGATTTAATTATCCTCTTGATTAGCTCAATGTTTGTTTGCTCCTAATTTTAGTGAATTGAAAATAGATGAACATGATCATAGGCAACAACGAGCATTGTTCAGTGAAAAACAATCGAAATTAAAACGAAATTTACAAGACCTAGAACAGGTAAAATACTTGACAGGTTTTTCTGTTTTCATCGACCGAAAAAAAACAACATTTCATACCATGTATTCAAATTTTGAAGAGAAAAATTTCACTTGAAAATGAAATACGTGAACTTCAACGACGTTCCTTTCAATCAAAGCAAGAAGCCAAGCAATCTATTGAATTACGTAATACCATCGATAAATTATTGATCGATTTAGTTTGTACAAGAAAGAAGCATCAACTGTTACATAATGCTTTATTAAACTTTAAATTTAAATCAACGGATGCACAAAACCTAATTGCTATTTATCAAAATGACGATGAACATGACAACCAAGATCTATCGACATTAGATCAGAAGAAAAAGAAATTTGAAGAACACAAACAGACACTTGATAAACAAGTACGATGAATCTTCTTAGTCTATTTTGAAAGTGGGTCGATCTTCTTGCAAGAAGTTTTCAGAAGGATTACTAGTTTTCCAGATTTTACGAGTCAAAACACATAAGTTTTATGTCCTCTCGTTTTTCATAGAATAATTCCATCTTTCGATTATGGGAAATATTTGTATCATGATGGTACTTGTGGCACCATTAGCTTTCAAATAAACTTGATATTTTCATTCTGAAATATCTAAGATTCAAATACAGAAATAGGCGAACATTTTTGATTGCAATCACTTTATCAATTGTTGCATTAAATATCTAAAACTGACTGATAACTAGACTTCAAAGCTCTATGACAATGAATAAAAACAGTAGGACAGGTAAAAATGAATAGAGCTTATATAAATTTTGATGTTTGTAGTTCGTTTTATCTTTCAACAAACCATCTTATTATACAACTTAGTTGGTACATTCGTTATCATCATTTAAAGAGTAATTTTGAATAAGAAACTATCATGAAATATTATATATAGATTAAATTTTCTCGAGAACTAATATGAGATTTATACGAGCGGAGTCTTTTGTCAGTTGGCATTCTTGAATATAATCTATTCATATTTACCTATGTCAAGAATCATATCATTTGGACTTATCATTAGATGCTTCTAACAAAATAAAATGCTGGAGTTTTTCCTGAAAAAGAATCAATTATTTGCTTTAAAAATTGTGCTCTTGTGTTTCAGTCTAGAATGTCATGATGTCACCTAAGTCTGATAGAAACGAAAGTCTAGGACAGAATTCATATTTTAACTTTTGAGATTCCTTCTATTGGTTCAAAAGTATTTCTTTTCCATTTTTTCTAGCATATGGATTTAGCAGCAAAACGCAATAATTTTAATCAAATGCGGAACATGAATACACATAAAATAAATATTATACGTCGGCAAATTGATTCAATACGTATATGTCAAACACAATTGAATACAATGAATATTAACAGTCAGATTACTTCCTAAATAGCAATAAAATATGAAGAAAAGAAAAACGAAAACTATACTTTTATTTTTCTTCGTCCTCAATCTGTTTTTTTTTTAATAAATATAATAAATTTGTACTTACTGATGATGCATTTAATCTATTCAAAACGCTTCAAGGATAGAAGGACTATTGCATATGTGAAACAATCGACCTTTATTTTTTTATTCTTGAGCTTCAAAGGAACTTTCATAGAATTTAGCTTTCCTCTGAATAAAATACAAACTGGATGCTAATCATTAACAAATTTTCGATAAAACGTTTTCCAAAAAGCTATAGATTTGTTTTGAAATGTCTTCTGCTGTACAAGAAACAAATCGTGACTATGGAAATAAATGTCGAATGTTTCGTTATCATGTAACCTAACTTTGAATCAAGGATACCTAAGTTTGTAATTACGAAACTTGTTAGAGCTATTAGAATTCAAGAGAGAAGATACTATTTGAACAATTTTGTTCGTTTTTATTTATATAATTTCACGCTGATGAAAAATCTTCATATGAGCAGTGAAATCATTCGTTGAAAAAACCGATACCATAACCGAAGCGATCTGAATGAACACGATGATTGCATTCTATTTAAATAGTTGTATGTCACTTGTAATCTGATGCTGATAGTAATGGTTTGTTAAACTCGGCAGAAGTGGAATTCCGGAACTTCGTCAATAATTGGTGAATTTCCATCGAGCATATTCCCGAAAGTCAAACAAATTTTCATCAATGGAAGTGAGAAATTCATATCTTAAGTGAAGTAAAAGAACTATACCTAACATTATTAAAGTGTTGCTCGAGTCATCCAGTTGCACTTCGTTCAAATATGATCATATCATTTTGTAGATCCAGCATGGTGTTAGTAGAAAAGAGAAACAATGAATAAGATTATGACGAACAATGTGAGATGAGTTAAGAAACGAAAGAACAAATAGATCGAATATGCTCGAATACGATAAATAAAACATCCATCACAAAACATTTATTCACGAGCTGGTGATACATTTGTTGATGAACGAGATGAATTCGATTTTGATACATTGTTTTTCTTTTTCTTTCTTAAATAACACCTATTTCAACCGTTGCACGCAACTAATGCGCTTCTGTAAATTTTGTCGACGATAACGTAGAAACAGTTGAAACAGCTGAAACCAGAAATCACCAACAGCTCTTACTGACTGATAGATGTTCGCAAATGATGGAACACAATAACGAGGAATAAAGTTCGTCATAATATTGATATCTCATTGATAGACAAGTTCATGTCCATAGAAGCTAGTACATAGAGAGGCATTCAAAAATCAACAATGATACTTCTGAAGATCATATGAGCTCGAAATTTTCTACAACATTCACAAAACAATACAATTTTGCATTTCTACTAATGCAGAAAAATCAATAGCTATAATAGTGCCTTAGTTTTTCTATTGATTTTCAATGTGATAAGTATTTTTCGAAATCTTCGAAGACTTCATAGCATTTCAGGAGACTTCATGAGACCACAAAACATTATGAGACTTAAAATTTGAATCTCAGTTGTTTTACTTTGAGTTGTTCACTACATGGCACTGATGACAATTTGACTTGCGAAATAAAATTACAGTAACTGATATTATAGAACCTCTGTTCTATGGGAAAGTTAGTTGATATGTCTACTGGAAAAATATAAAATTCAACGATTGACCCATGAACCAGGCCAGTTTTTAAGAAAAAAAGCACGAATCCGGAACAATTAATCAAACTTCAGAAAAGGTAAGCCTATGAAGTGCGTTGAATTATTTTGCCAGGATTTTCAGGCGAACCTACTTGAAACTGATCTCCCCGCAAGTAATATGTTAAAGTATACTTGAAAAATTAAAGAATACTTATGCAATAACTTCCACATATAATCTTTGAAATACTTAGAGTACAACTGAAGGCGAAGGTCTTAAATTTCGTTTCCTCTTTCTCAACAAATAGAAAGCTCACCGATGACTAACACTCTGGGGAAAACTGTACTTGCTTATATGAATACTATATTAAAATAGAGCAACATCTCATGACTGCGCCACGCCAATTTAGAAAAGCATAGATACTGTTAAATTTTTTGTTTGTTTTGACAAATATTACAAAGTCTTTATAGAAAGTTACATCAAACCTTAGTTTTTATTTTAAGAAAATCTAACGGCAATGTTGTTCAATGTGTTATAAATCGATTTAAAGTTTACTTTCGCGTGTGTTAAAACTGTGAACATAAGATGAATACATCTATACTCTCAGAAAGTTGCTTTGATATAATTGCGTTGATAAGACATCGTTTTGCTGAAATATTGTCAGTAGGGAACACTGCAAATAGTGGAAATCTACTTAGCTGATTCTTTAAAATTTGACGGAGCACTTAATCAGAAGTAATGACACAATAAATACGTATTTTAAAACCAATGTCTGTTATCACAACCTACTACTGTGCCTTTTAAATTCAAATATGATCCTAATCGAAATAATTTATTAAAATTCTTATCAAATGTATACACAATGTTAAAAAAATATTATACTAATCGATTTCAGACCATGTCGTTCAAATAAAAGACATGTATCTAATAAATCGTTTTTAATGTTTCCGAAACGATTATAAAAATTTTTTTCGGAATTAAATATAATTCAATCGATTAAAAACAATTGTTTGTATTTATTTAATTTTTCCAGTAGCCAAGTGACAATAATTCCTACCAAGGGCGAGTAATTCTTGATGGGTACCACTTTCAACGACTTCTCCATTCTTTAGAAAATAGATCATATCAGCATTTTGAATGGTTGATAAACGATGTGCTATAGTGATTGACGTTCGATTTTTCTGAGCACGATCCAGTGCCTCTTGGACTATTCTTTCATTTTCACTATCCAATGCACTTGTTGCTATAAGTAATAAAAAAAACGTTTTTTTGAATGCATCATTCGTTTACTCTTCTTACCTTCATCGAAAAGCAATATCTTTGGATTTCGAATTAATGCACGAGCAATAGCTAAAAAAAGTAATAGAACGTACTATTAATCTATAAATGATCTTTCGATATCTAGTCTTACCGATTCTTTGTTTTTCTCCGCCTGATAAACATGTTCCTTTTGCACCACAATTTGTATCATATCCCTGAAAAAGATAGCTTCTGTTTTCTTCAATAAGTTTCATTCGAATAGTTTACCTGTGGAAGGTTTTGAATAGAATCATGGATACTAGCACTTTTAGCTGCTGCAATAATGTCTTCTATTGGGATGTCACTGCGACTATTGTCACCGTACGCAATATTTTCTCTTATCGACATATCGAATAAAGATGGTTCTTGTGAAACTAAGCCAACTAAATAAAACGAATTTCAAGTAGTTTGCAAGTAAAGATAATGAATGAAGTGGTTATATATACTTTGTGATCGATACAATTGAATATTAAGATTTCGAATATTTTGTGAATCAACTAACTAAAGCAAAAAGACTGCATAATCAATATGAAATGTAAGCAGTTCTACTAACTAGTCGACCAACATTGACGTCGTAGAAACGTTCAATTAACTGAATAGTTGTTGATTTCCCACAACCAGATGCACCTATGTACAGTTAAGTCGATGTATTGACATTGGAAAAATTAAAAAGAAAACCGTGATGCTTACCAACGAGTGCAACGTGTTGACCTATGAACAAGGAAATGGAATGCATACAAAGTAATCAGAGAAACTATGAAATACCTGCTTGAAGTTTGAGATTAAAATTTTTCAAGACAACTGACTCAGGTCTGTTTGGATAGATAAAATGAACACCGTCGAATTCTATTTGCCCACTGAAGTTAGGCTGAAACACAATGAATAAACAAAAACTATGCATAGACTCAAAGAATTATGCAAAATAACTAACAATGTGATCGCCATCATGTGACATGCTATCAATAGCCGGTACCCGATTCAAGAAGTCAAGAATTTTTTCGGCAGCATTAACAGCCATAGTATAATCTGGAGATCTAAGGAAAATTAGTAAACAAAACTGTTATTTTCGAAAGATTACTATTATTTATATATTCACAAAGATGCTGTTTGTCCAACATTTTGTGCACTAAAAACTATGCAACTTGAACACCTAAAGGAAGAATAAAATGCATAAAGTTGCTTTAGGTGTTCACTCTTACAATAGAAGATCTTGAAATGAGATTATATTTCTCTGTACTAAATAGGCACCCAATGTAAAAATTGCTGCTAAACTAAAATAAGGGACTGAATTCGTTATTGCGTATGATACTCCAAATATATGCGCTCGTTTTGCAGCCGATCTATAATGCGATGATTATAATAAATTCTGCGTTATATTCTTAAAAAATGATTCATCCAATACCGATAGAGAATTTCAAGAAGTGAACAATATTTTTCATAAAAGTAATCTTCTTTGGTTAATTGGACCACGGTTCGTATATTCTGTATAGATTCCACTGTTACCTAAAAAGCATACAAACATGTGATTACATTTCGTCATTTATTAGACTAACAAACCATTCCAACATCTTCAAATGTCTGCTTGTCTTTGCCGGCAAATCCAGTCACTAAACGGCTTTGTAGAAAGCTCTTGATAATAAGCAATGGAATGAAAGCGAGAATAAGGAATGTTAATTGCCAAGAATATATAAAACTGATAATAATAGCAGCACCAAGGGACGATAATGTTTGCAATATAAATCCGATTCGAACACCAGTTGCACCTTGTACAGCAGATGTCTCAGTTGCTAAACGGGTGCAAAGTGCACCTATGTTATTAGCTGGATTATCGAAAAACGCGATTTCTTGACGTAGAAGGGCATGAAATGTTTTTAAACGCAATCTTTTCGTCAGTGGTTCACCTGAACAAGCAAACATGTAACTCTAAATAATAGGAAAAAGGGAAAACTCAGTATATTGATAATCGGTCAAATAGATGAATGTACTCGAAGAAACGTCATAATGAACATCAGACAACCAATGCCAACAAATAAAAGAACATAAATTTGCACTCGGCTCTTTTGAACTTCTTTGTCACATATTTGAAAGACCTTTTCAATAAAATAGATATTTTAGTACAAAAATTACAAGAACTTATAAACTCAACTGCAACCAATTTGCTCAAAATAATACTAATGGCTGGCATGAAGCCACCATTGATTAAACATGCGACACATCCAATTAATATTAATATCCATTCAGGTTTATTCATTCTTAGTATCGTAAGAGCAGCGCTAGGCTTTTTGTCCTATTAAATCATATTGGTTAAAATTTATAGGTTATTCTTGAAATTACCGTTTTCTGCTTTACATCAACGTCTTCTTCATCTAAATGTTTGTCTTTTGTAGTACTCTCAATGTTATGCTGCGATGTGTTCATAACTGATGATGCTAAAGTACAAACTGATGAGGCACGTTTACGCTTGAAATCGATTTCTATTCTTTCATCTTCGCCAATAAAGAATGATTCTTGCTGTTGGTGCTGTTCAAGATCTAGTTCTTCTTCTTTTTCAGCTATATGTAAGTTTTGCTGTTCGACAAGATCAAAATAAGTTCCACGAGCTTGCATCAATGAAGTATGATCACCTTCTTCCACTACTTTACCTTGGTTCATTACAATAATTGTATCAGCATTACGAATTGTCGATAGACGATGTGCGATTACCAATGTCGTACGGCCTAATAGTCAGAAACTATAACAACAAAGAACTAACTGTATTGAACTTTCTACACACCTGAGGAAGCATGATCCAAGGTATCTTGAACTAACTTCTCACTATCATTGTCAAGTGCACTAGTAGCTGTTTGTATAAAAATATTAAGAAGATACAGATGTGAAATGAGAAACAAATAACTACATACCTTCATCAAGAATTAAGATCTTTGGGTCGCGAATCAATGCACGGGCAATAGCTACAGAAAATTTCATTAAAAAAGACCTAATGCATATTCCCAAACTTATTGCTATTCAATATCTACCTATTCTTTGCTTTTGTCCACCAGATAGCGTAGCTCCACGTTCACCGACAAGCGTTTCGTATTTCTAAAAGTAAACATCGACAATAATTGTAGTAAAACAAAAAACGTTTTTGAAACGCATCATGTAGATGATTCTAACCTTAAAATGATGTTATTTATATCGATTAAAAATTTCAACGATTTATCTGAGTATATATTACATCTCTAGTAGAGAGGCATGTCAGGATATGCGCTACACTTCTCCCAAATATAAAAATCAATTTCATTGTTCTCTGAACCAGACTTTAGTCTTCATCAAGTCTTTCTATCTTTCTCTACATTCCATCAGATATCCATTGTCCAAATCTGATATCCACTGCCGCGGTCAATAGATTTAACTTTCCTAGCCATATTTTCATCATATGTATTTGAACTCCAAACGACATGGTATTTCTGACAATCTGGAGTTGGTCCCTACTGATAACCGGCTAGTGCAGTTCGTACCAGATAATCTTGTTTCAAAGAGTGCTATTCAGTCTTATAAAGTGGTGATTATTTTTATAGAAAACACATATGTTTGTTTATTATTACTGATCATAGATATATAAGTATGTTCTTCCTAATAATATGATTTTCAATATCAACAATATTGGTATCTAGTAAAGCAATTTTGCTTGAAGCGCTACACTTTGAGACTAACTTTATGTGTTCTTTGTTTAAATAATACTCTACAATTGTCAAGCAGGATAATTTCCAAGTCTCTAGGAAGAAGTATTTTATTTAGAACGAGTTCAAAGATTACAGATGACTCGAATAGACTTAGAATGGTCTTTGAATCTCTCAATTTTCTTCATATGCAGACTTGTCATGATTCTTGATGATAATGCATAAGATGATTCTTCTTTACGGTAGTGTTCCATTGGGAAAAACACTCTTTCCGGATTTGTAAATGAACAATTAAATCTGACACAGGACGTCGCAGCTTCTCAGAAAGCGACTTTATTGAAAATAGTTTATTATTTGCCAACGAAACTCATGACATCTCTTATGTCGAAGAAGAAGAGTGAAAGACTCAAAAATGATTCGAGTCAGCTATATTCTTTATACTCGTTCTAAGTAAAATATTTATTGGCAGTGGGTCAGAAATTAGTCTTTTTTGATAATTATAGAGTATCAGTTAAAAGCAGAACCCAAAAAAGTTGGTCTCAAGTGCACTGATTCAAGTATAATTGCTTTACTACATATCGATCTTGTTGATACAGGAATTAGAAAGAACACAATAATACATTCACGATAGTGAAAAGTAAACAAATAGATGTCCTTTCAACAGACATAATTAACACTTCATAAGACGTAAAAGTATTCGTTGAAACTAAATAATCTGTCTCAAACTGCACTGAGCGGTTATCAATAGAGAACAACTCAAGATCATGAGAAACTATATGTCGTTCGAAATTCAAAGACACGTAACGGAAGCCGGGAAAAAATAGCAAGTGTATTGATTATTCAGAAGAATCAAGGATTTGAACAGTGAACTCTCGTTGAAATATAAAGCAAAAAGGTGATATCTATTCAATGCTGAAGTCTGGTTCAGAGAGCAATTTTTGTAAGATTCACATTTATGAGACTTTCTACAAACAATATGATATGATACTTTCCCAAATGAATATAAGAAATAAATAACAACAAAGAGCTTTCTAGGAAAAAATAGAATCCGAAAGATATTGAAGAGGATATGATGTATGAATAATATTCAGAAATTTGTCATGAGAATTAATCCTGTGCTACATCGGCACTATCGATTGTTTTCGTGATATGATAAGGATCTTAGCTAGTAAGAGCTAGTATTCAGAACTATGATGAGTTCATTACATACATCAGGCAAAGCCATGATAAAATTATGCGCATTAGCCATTTTTGCAGCCTCCTCCATTTCCACGTCAGTTGCTCCATCTTTTCCCATTAAAATGTTTTCGCGAATAGTTGCTTGAAATAAAGTCGGTTCTTGACTAACAACAGCGATTTGCTTTCTTAACCAATTTAGATTATATTCAGTCACTCGATGATTATCAATTAACACTGAACCTGAATCGCAATCATAGAATCTTTGTAATAATTGTACGCATGTTGATTTTCCTGAACCAGATGATCCAACGAGAGCAATAGTTTGACCACGTGTAACATTAAATGAGAGACCATTAAGAATAGTAATTTCAGGTCGCAATGGATAAGAAAAATGGATGTTAGAAAAATGAATGTCACCCATTAGATTTTCTTTGATCAGACCTGTTTCAGAATAGGTATTGATTTTCGAAGGCTATTGAAAGATTATAATCAGGTATTTTAATATTTTTATCCGTCTGAATTTCATAATATACTTACTGCATCAATAGTTTCCCATACGATGTAAGCAGCAGCTCGTGCATCATTTAACGCTTCAAAATGTGGAATGGCTTGGCCCAAATTGTAAAAAACATCGCTGATAACAAAGAATACCTAAAGATAATATTTTGTAGTGAAAATTTCAGAAAAAAAAACGACTGTCAAAGGTTTTTTTCGCAGATAAATTAGTGAACATCATCTATCTCGACTGGTATAATATGGTAAAGTAAGTCTCTTTTTTTCAGAATGATATTCTATAAGTATTTCATTGAATCTGCGAAAAACAATCAATTTATTTCAGTATTTTCTACTTACAAAGAAAACATCACCAATGTTATATCCTTCTTCTTGAATTAATTTTGCGCCATACCAAAATCCTATTATCGAAATTAATAATTACATGATGAGGTAATAGACTAGTGTTTAAAATGAACGATCAATTTGTTGGTTAGATCCACCAATAACATCAATACAAATTTACGACCATATACAAAGAAGTAATATACTCACCTTGATGTATTCCCATGCCTTCTACCAGGGTGGAAAACTCCACTGGCTTCGTAAGTCTTTTGAATTTAAGAAAATTGATTATCTGATAGCATGTCTCATTTGACTTGATCAAAACTTAAAGTCCAATGTAACAACTACATCCAGAACTACAAATTTCGGTTATGTATATTTAGATGGGTAGAAAAGTAATCTTCATTAGATTCGATAGATTTATTTGACTGATCAATCGAAGATGGACATAAATCTTTGGTATTGATCACATAACTGTGCTGTTAAAGTTCAACACTCAGAAGGCGTTGAACTTTCAGAGAGATTTTTCAACACAAAGAAGAGACATTGTTGTGACTCAATGGCGTAGTCAAATAAATAATGAAATTTTACAGTCCTCATACCTAAACAACGTAACTGAACTAGCACGAGCTGATTAGGTAGCAGCAAGATCCTACTAACGAAATATTTTCTCCTGCCTTACACCAAACCCTAGTTTCGACCTTTCATCTCTTGAGTAGGAGAAAATTGACGTTCTAATTCTACATATATTTCTTTCTTTCTTTCTTTGAGAGAAACAAGCAATATGTGATTGAACAGAGCCCGATCGTAATTTGCAAGACTATTCTCAAGAAGAGAGTTTTCAGTTATTTGTTAGAATCGTTTTTTTGCTTATGGTTATTTTTAATTCGTACAATCTAGAAACCGGTATTAACAATCGATCACGTTTTTAATCTGCAGTAACTGCTCAAACTGTGCATATTTGACCAGACAATCATATGTTATCGATTATTATATTCATTGTTTTATCTTAATTATATAAAATAAAAGTCTGTATTGATTATATGCATCTCTGAATCCCTGAAACTATCATGCAAAGCTTTAAATTCACTACTATAGTACAATCAGAAAATACTATGTCAATAGGTGCTGAGCTCTATAAAGCGAAAAACTAAATAATCGATGCTTCTAAATTTTTTACTCAGATTCGATGAAACTTGGTGATACTATATTAATTAACTCAACAAATTTTGATATTTAGGTAACGATTTGGGTGATATACAGTCTTGAAATAATCTTTCATTAAAAGTATAAAATTTTCGAAAGCAAGGCAAATTCAGCTTGCAAGTCTCTATGAATCTCAGCGAGAAACCAGAACAATTCTTCAAATCTTCTTTGCACTTTATTAATTGGTATGAAAATGCATCACAATCGTACTAGTTTGAGCTCATTTTAAAAGAATCGTTTTGGCATTACAAGTCAAACATTGTATCGTACTCCGTTGCCACATGAATCTTAAAGTTAAAATACACATAAAGTCAAATTAATAAACATGATAGTAACGAATATCGATATTGGGATAGAAAGAGCTTAGAAGCCCTAATGAATTATTTCACTGTTCGTTTGAAGGCGAGTGAATGACAATTTCTAACAATTTCTCCTTTAGCTTTCCTGTTGTGGAAATGGTAATAAAAGCTGTTTCTTCTTTTGTCTTCTACGAATTGCGTTTCTCTTGATAATCATCCATAGATATTAAATTTTTAGAGAACTATAAATCACACTCCAACTTCGAACATCAATATGATACTCGTTTGACATAGGACTCGCTAATCAACTGTGGATTTACTGTGTATGTCTTAATAGATTCATTTTATATTGCTTCTATCTGCGCAAAATATATGATAAATACTAAGCAACTTGGAAATCAATATTCGATGACTTCCAATGAAGAACTGATGAGGTAGTGTTTTGTAAGTATAATATGGTATCAAAGTGATCGGAAATGATATATATATGTAAATGTCGTGTCGTGTCGAAGTTGCTTTTACTAGCGGTGGCCCTCCTCTGTGGTTGTGATACCTAACTGATTCATGAATGATCACAAAGAACGCTCTGGTACCCATTTATAATCTCATCGACAATCTCGAATGTACATGCCCTGTCTATGTACGGTCGACTTCAGCAGTCGAACCAAATTATGGCTGCATCAATATTATCTCCTTCTGTGAAGAGTAAAGGTGACGGTACCGAATGGAAAGTTCAGCTTAACAACGAATTTTGAAATGCGATTGTAAAAGAGGTTTTAAAACTAATCAATGAACATGCAAACAAGCTAAAATGTTATCTAACTCTCGCTGTCATCATTCAGTAGTATGTGGAAATAAATATTTTTTTGTGCCCAACTATATCTATCTGTTTTGCCTAAAAACAACGTCGACACGACGTATACATATTCGGACGATTCTAATGGATGATCATTTAATGGAATTATTCTTGTCATTTTTTTCCGTGAAAATAGTCATCATTATCAGTGCAAATGGTTCTTTAGCGTATGCAATAGACAAAGCTTGTTCTATCAATATTTGTTGATTAAAAACACGTAAAAACTTGAAAACTTTTAGAGAAACCGTTTGCTTCGCATGTTGGAAGACTACAGCGTCCTTCATAGTATCATTGACAAATTAGATACTTTCACCTGATATCAACAATACAATCTTGATGATGTAGGAAAACAAGTAATGTACGATTACTATTTTTTTGCTTATATAAACCTATCAAAACTTTCTGGTAAAAGTTTTAAACTGAAAAAATATTCTTAATGTTTTTTGTTCTTTTAAAACGGTTTGAACGTAGTTGAGATCTGAAATGAAAGATTATTTCGTCGTATCATTGGTATCACTAAACAAAGATTGTTTCATAAGCCAGGGCAAGTTCAGTCTAATACAAATATAGACTACATCAGTATCAGAAAATACAAACAGACAATTAAACTAGCATTTACAATAGCAAAAACTCACACGAAGAATGTAAATTCTTCATATTTTTTCCTATGTAATGGCGAACATCCATATTCCCCAACGACTCCATATTATACACGATGTGTGACCAAAACACTGGGCAGGAAATCATCTTCTCTTTTTTTCTGAATATTCTCTACCGAACTCAAATCTGTCTGCAGAATGATATTCAAAAACACTGTCGCAGTTCCTACTAAGGACTATAACACATAGTCGATTAATCTGTGAAATATACTTACAGAGTTATAGACCACGCAATCAATATACTAATATTCAGTATAAATCTCACGAGCTCAGTAATCTGACATCTTTCGGCATTGTCTTATATCTGAAAGATCTTAGCGTAAGATTATAGAAAATCCCATGTGACCGTAGGATCCTACAAGAATTATACAGTGTGAATTGATGTGAAATTTCCTGAGAGGATTTTGTTTTTTTTACGATCATATCTGATGTTCGAGATTTTCTGTGTGATTTTTGACCTGGAATTACAATAGTATTGAGAAGCTAATGTAATAGTAAAAACTTTCAAGACTCATTATGGCACGAACTTATCTAAGAATTCTATAAATGAGACTTTCCATACGAGTGCATATGGTAGTACAAAACCTTGCGTGTAATTTTTCAACTCGGTATATCATATTTTTTGTATCCGAACGAATATAAAAATTCGAATTTTTCTCTAGCAGTGCAATTTACAAACTAAAGCAACTTAATATTGTCTCAAAATCGTGGCTACATTCTCCTCTACCTGTATGTTCGGAAAGGCCAAAATGAACAGCTTACCAAAATAGTGAATATCTGCAATTCGAAAGAGATTTGTAGCTAGTAGTTTTTATTGTTCCAACAGAAGGTATACGAATTCATCAAACCAAATAGATTACTTCTTTGTCCACGGTCATAAAATTTCGATGAGGATGCAGGTCGATCAATCCTTTAGCAAAATCATGGTTAATATCTAAATACCTAATGCATATGCTGCATAGAGGACTAGCCATGACAGGCCAAGTCCAAAACCATTGATTGCGCCTTTCTTTATACCATTTCGATATGCCTCATCAAGGTGTTTCTCATATCTATGTAAAATAAATAAATAAATAAATAATTTTTACAATGAATTTCCTTTAATACGAGAGTAGATGTAGCATCGCCCTAGTTCGACGCCCTGTTTATAAGAGTTATAGAACAACAGATTTAGCAAGTTTTCCTTCATAAATTTTCGTTGGTGAAAAGAATATTTCCAAGACTTCATACGAGGATATGCCATGGTGTTCTCTATAGGTTTAAGTATCTAAATGGGTCGGATACGCATGGGTGAAGATGAAATCGCCAAATACATGCACGTGTACTAGCAGTTACTTGTAAACTTTGAAAATTACTGTCGCGTATACTTGTTCAAATTTTAAATCTTTCATTATCGACATGAATGCTTGCGTGATTATTTACATATTCATCTACATTGAATGCAATCGTATGGCAATGTATTCGATCAAAATGACACCTCTGTTCATGCGTAGGCATCTAGAGTACTAAAGTGTATGTCAAACTTATCTTTCATAATCAACTAGATTGCTTTGATTAGTGCATCAATTTTTTAAATAAAGGGATTGTCAAGAAAAATTACATTAAAATCATTTTAAAGTAATATTTTCACTATGCATTTAAGTTTTAATTTTCACTTTAGAAAAATTAGTTCATACCGATTAGATCGTGTGCTGATTAATCCTTGTAGAAAATTTAAAAATATTAATCTTTATTCTCAATCAATTACTTACATACCAAGAAGAAAACATTTCCGTTGCAAATTCTCTGAAAGCAAATTTACTTCAGAAAATAAAATATGAAATCACCTATCACCTATCACCTTATACAAACTATGAATTAGATACTGATTATTTTTCCGAAAATAAGTTTTTAATAATAAGTGTTAGGACAAAATAAAACAGTAGTGAGTCAAATTGTTCCCGTCTTACCCGTTCTAAAATACTCACACAAAAATTTGATTAGCACAGATGCTATATGCTTCACTCGAATACACTAACCATAAAACAAATTCAGTTATCGTCTGGTCTCGTCTATAGGTATAGATCTTACATGTAGATAATCGATTTCAACGAAGTCTTCCTATTCAGTTAAATCCAATATCATTATACGTAATTCTTTTCTGTGACTGTTATTGAAAAGAAATCAGTTCTAATCTGTTTGCTAGGTATTAATATTCATGTTAATGTCAACTCCAGAGAACATAAGAGACACAAAATCAGAACGCAGAAATATTATTTTTAATCATGAACAAATTACATCCAAGAAGTTCTATTTATTATCTTCCTATAAATGTGCTCGGCATTGTTTCTGTAACTTTTCATATGTATTTTTCCCGATGGGTGCATGATAGTTTTTCAACTTTGAAATACACTGGAGTATTAGAGTATCGCAAAGTACGAATGAGCATCTCAAAGTACAATGAAGTATTTCAAAGAAATCTTAATGACGATCACGAAGTAATTTATGCCTCTCTTGCATAATATACCGTACTGTTTTTTTATTAGAATAGATTAACATTTTATATGAAGATAGTTGATATTAGCTCATCAGAACTGTCGACATTGCTTTGTTCCTGTAATTTTCCATTGGTAAATGAATAAAAAATTCGAAAAAACCTCTATTCTTTTTGAAGCCTTGAGTTTTCTAGTGTGAACGAAGTGACAATATCTGATTGTTTAAATTTCTAGTTTATTGATCACGATTTTATGTTCACCAGTATCGTAAATAAGTTAAATATTTTGTATGAGAAAGATATCTATCTTATGCACTTAATAATCTGTACTCGAAAGAAGAGAACGATAAACATAATCATTAGGTCATTTATGAAGCATGAAAAACTAATACGACTTAAACTGTCAAATTTCATGTTGCTTTCATAAAAGATAAGAAATATCTGTCATAATTATTTGACATTAAATTCGGCATCATAGGCTCTCATGAATATTTAGTCCTAGAAATTTTTTTACCGAGCAGAATACGAAATACCCGAAGAAAACACTTTTCAATTAAAACATTCATCTGTATTACTGATCCAATGTCAAAAAGAAGTGGAGAGAGAAGGGATGAATGATTAACCTCCTTATCTCGAAATATTCTAAATAATGATTGAATGCATTATGATAACGATACCTTTTTTCTTCATGTTCTTGTCCATTATAAGATAGAACAGTACGAATCGAACTCAGTACTTCTTCTGCTACTGTTCCGGCTTTTCTGTAAGCTTTTAATTCCATCTCTGTAAGATGTGAAGCAAGCTTGGAAAAGAAATCAAGAAGTCAATATAGTCTTTTATCAAAATAGATAATCCATACTTTCGCTACAAGTAGACCTGCAATCAATAGAAACGGTGATATAGATAATATAACCAGCGTTAATTTCCATCCTTTAACAAAACCTATGCAATAAATGTATGAAATATAATTACTTAAACTCTATTACTAATAAACTAAAACTTGCCAAAAATGAGTCTCGCCACAGATTCAGCTAAAAATTGTGATGCTGAACCAAGTTTGTCGCCGATTCCATCGTGAATTTTATTGACATTATCTATTAATTGTGTTGTAAGTTCGCCAGTCTTATGTTTATCAAAGTAAACAATTTCTTTTCGAAGAATTGATCGATATAACTTTGTTCGAATAGTTTTTGTTTGCCTTTCAGCGGCCAGACTCCAAAATCCTATTTGAATATAACCTACCACAATACTCACAAAGCCAATTATTACTAAAGTATACATTTGCTTGTTGACTTCATCTTGAAAATTGAATGTAGTAAAGTTAAAATGGCAAATACTAAATAATTATGATTATTATTTTGTAAAGTGTCTTTTTCGTTACAAATTCTTACAATAATGATTCTACATAATTCGATGCTGTTAGTTGGTAATCAAATGGACAATAATCGATAGCAAGAGCCGTATAATTAAGACCACATGCATTGGTAGACCGATTAGTAAATTCATTGAGAAGATTTCCAAGTATAAAAAACATTGTTGGTACTAGTACGCCGTTTCCGAAACCTCCTATAGTACCAGCTAACATATAGACTATATCGAGTGATGTTGCATAGCGAAACTAAAATGGATATTATAACTTCTATGCGACAAAAAATGAACGAATCATACCAAGCTTGAAAAGCTTACAGCCTGGCCATGGTTCTTATTCTTTGCTTTACTGAAGAGTCTTCCAAAAATATTCGCTTTATTATCATTTTCTTCGTTATTCAAAGAAGTAACACTACATAAAGAAAGAAGAATATTTTAATCAAAAAACGTATTTAGCAAACTTTTTTTCAGTAGTTTCATTTCGATCTTCAGTAATATTTGTCGGATCTTTGCTGCATGATTTTGTATCATTAGTATTGTTCATGTTGTATCAATTATTTGAAAATGTTACAAATAATAACTTGACACAAATCCTTTTCTTATTTATGCTTATCCTTGTCAGTGCAAATATATCAACATTAAAGTGTGTCACACCTGAATGATATCACAAATAAATAACCTAAACATTTATGATAATATGATTCACAGTTGATTTACAAAGTTAAGAAATCCATTATGTGGTCCTGCATTGTATGCATCTACAGTTCAGACAACTACACATTTCTACGCAAAAAGTTAATTATGTATAGATTGACTAAAATAGAAGAATATATGTGAACTCTCTGTGAAGATCAATACGAAGTTAGGTATGAGAAGTCGAATTTTGTATGCTTTTAATATTACAAAAAATCAGTTTAAGCTAAATCTTAGTACTTTGAAAGAAAATACTGGTTTTTCAGAAATATGTCATAGGCAACAAGATGTTTCCATAGTTAATCATTTATCCACGTGTGGGTAATATGTTAAGCATAGTACGATGGAAAAAATAGAGCGTTGCTTTGATGATTTGCTTAAGATAGAATTAAAACCAACAGTGCAAAATAATGCACCTCATGCTTTTCATCTTATTTTATAATAGCACTGTAATAGCTTGTAAAACTTCATTCAAACGTTTCTTGGTGTTTAGTCGTAGAATAATTAATACTGATGTATTTGGAAGAAAACAGAACATACATTTATCATACTAAGCAAGCGCTGAGCTGAATAGAAAAATCCATGTTGATCTATCGTATTTGAGATGAAGTCTATTCTGTAGCTTTAATTTCATGACATGTATTAGTTTACAATAGTTAGTGATTAGTTTTTATGCCAGCAGAATACTAGATCACTCCTTGAATTTGCGTTGAAAGATATTATTTAATATAACACGGGAGATATCATCAGCCAACGAAAAAAAATCATATTGTTTATTTCTTGTTTTTGACAATTATTTTTCTATAGTGATAAGTGAGAAAACAAACGCTTATAAGAGAAATGTTGAAAATTTTCTTGAATGCAATGCACGGAGAGGAGTAATCTGTTATTTTCACTCTTAATTTAAAATATATCGATCTTATTAATCCATCGAAAACTTTTAAAGTAAAAAATCATAACAATAATCATTCATCACAGGTAGCAAAACGATACGAGAAAAATAAGAGATGTCCATAGCGTGATGACGTGAATTCTTATCTTTCCTATCAAAATAAGAATCATTATTTCTATCAGCTCATCTTGCAATCAAGATTGGTGATAAATTTAACAGACAGTCTCGATTAAGGGAAAAACATTATTAATGAAATCAGAATATAAGGATGGACAGTTTCGATTTTAATCGTACTATCGCTCTGACAGTTTCGCTCAAGTAAAACAAGTACTCAAAAAATGAATTAAAAACCAATTCCTATCATACGATTTTAATCAGTGGGTTTAACCAGTAATAATCAAAAAACAACCAGACGAACATCCATTATTTCAAATATCATGATTATAATCGATTTTCGAAATTAGTCAAATCGATTATAATCGTGATATTTAAAATAATTGATTATCATCTGATTTTGTTTTGATCCTTGTAGCTTAAACTATTGATTAATGACTTATGATTAGAATTGATTTTTTGATTATTAAAACTCATATTTTTAACATATTTTTTTACATGAGAGCTCGGTGAATATATTTATGAAGCGACTGTGAGAAATATGACTCGAAAGTTGACACGTGAATAAGAACAAAAGTAACAAACTACCTATAATTGGGACTCATCGAACTTTTATATTCACCTTCTGATTTTTTTATCAAACCTATAACCTTGATTGATGAATGTGACAATCAAAAGCAGTTTGAATTTTATGGGACAACTTCGATTATGAGAAAAGAGTGATTAACGAATTTTAAAATAAAATTACGAGATAACTTTGATGTCAATCCTACCTTTACTCCTACAGTTTAATTCGACTGCTATATAAAACAACCAAAACAACCGTGGGTAAAATGAATGTCCCATATTAAGGGTACAATCGTAATAATCTAATACAGCAGCAAACTGGGATAACCTATACTCTCAGATGTGCATTCTTCATTAAACATTATCACTGCAATTAATGCATCGAACATCAAGAAGCAGCAAACATTTTTCAAGCACTTCATCACTTCATGGATATCCGCGGTAAAGCCATTTTTGGAATCCCTTGAAAAATTCCTTTTTTCTCAAAGCTTGATGTAGACATATTAGGCTTTTACATAGAAGTACGAGTAGTACAGAAGTTTTCCTCGTTATAAATTCTCGAAAACTAAATGTTTTATTTGCGTTAGTTTCAGAATAGTAGTTGAATATGTTCTTATTAGGAGCACAGGAATTAACAAGAAGAACAAAAATAAACAAGAGTTTCTGATAAAGAGAGATTGTAAAACTTATGGAAAATAAACGTTCGTTCTCAATGGAATATTTTTACACTTTACACTTGAAATTCCATTTGTAGTTCCATGAAAAAATTTGTTCTTCATGAATCAAGTAATACATATCGCAAGGTTGAACACATTTTGCCTTCTATTGAGAAAGGCGTTAGTATTTAAGAAACTATTTGTTTGTCCTTATCTTAAACACTGTTCGAAATTCGAACAAAGAGAAAGAATTCCGTCATTAAAATATTTTTTGTCAGATCAATAGAAAAATAAATGTTTTAAGTAAATTAGCTTCTTTTTATGCATCAACATGAAAATTTCGATGTACTTACTGAAACTAAAATCGTTTCATGATAAAGTATGGATTAGTCTCTACCGGCTCGAGACAAACGAATGATTTCTTTCAGATTTGGAATGCCAATAAAAAGCACTTGGCATTGTCCCTGAATAATTAGAATTGCAATTCAGTTGAAAAGTCACCTAGAATGAATATCTAATGCAGTTCCAGCGTTCTATATCAATCTATATCTGCAAGAGCCGACTTCATTTTTATTGCTTGGCATGGTTGTACATGATTAAATTGATGTAAAGAATATGGCTGTTGGTGAAAAAGGACTCGTAGGTTTATGGAACGAATTTTATGATCACAGAAACTAATTGTAAAAAGAGCTCCTTATAACGTCAGTGGAACATCAAATGATTCTGATAAGCCTTGCATGGTGATTGAAAAGTGATAATAATTATTCAGGGACAATGCCAAGTGCTTTTTATTGGCATTCCAAATCTGAAAGAAATCATTCGTTTGTCTCGAGCCGGTAGAGATTAATTCATACCTTATCATGAAACGATTTTAGTTTCAGTAAGCACATCGAAATTTTCATTTTGATGTATAAAAAGAAACTGATTTACTAAAAGCATTTATTTTTCTATTGATCTGTCAAAAAATATTCGTATGAGAAAATTCTTTCTATTTGTTCGAATTTCGCAGTGTTTAAGGTAAGGACAAACGAATTATTTCCCGAATTCTAACGCCTTTCTCAATAGAAGGCAAAATGTGTTCAACCTTGCGATATGTATTACTTGATTCATGAAGAACAAATTTTTTCATGGAACTACACATGGAATTTCAAGTGTAAAGTGTAAAAATATTCTATTGAGAACGAACGTTTCTTTTCCATAAGTTTTACAATCTCTCTTTATCAGAAAGTCTTGCTTATTTTTGTTCTTCTTGTTAATTCCTGTGCTCCTAATAAGAACATATTCAACTACTATTCTGAAACTAACGCAAATAAAACATTTAGTTTTCGAGAATTTATAACGAGGAAAACTTCTGTACTACTCAGGTACTTCTATGGAAAAGCCTAATATTTCTGCATCAAGCTTTGAGAAGAAAGGAATTTTTCAAGGGATTCCAAAAATGGCTTTACCGCGGATTATTTACAGTTTAACATAAAAAAGAAAAGCCGTACGTTTTTCATTTTTACAGAGTTTGTAAAAGTTAACATTCTGCTCTCTTCATTGTGTACTGTGCCCTTTTATTTGGATGTGCTCTTTTAATCTTCCTTTTGATGAAGACCTATCAACATAGTAGAACAGTTCGATCTACTCAACCGATCCATCATAATTTATAAACTTCAAAATGACCGTTCATTGGTTGGATTATCGATCATCTCAAGAAATGGAATATTCACGTTTGAGTACATGCCTTGCATTATCGGAGGCTGCTTATGGTAGGGATATACACAAGTGCCTGGTGAGAGTTTCCACGGGAAATAATTGTTTTTAAACTCAATTTTTCTAGTATTTACTAAACGTGGACTTGAATGATCTCGACCATGGAATCACGAACATTTTGTATGCAGCTTGTTTTAGCCGACCGTATCTTGTTGCATGGAAGCCTTCGTACAAAGAAATCTATGTCGCTTTCCGAGGTACAGACAATTTAAAAGCTTTGTGGCTGAGTTTCGATGGACTAGGTGTGCCAACTGCATTCCCAGGGTATTTTCATCGTGGTTACCAGCAACAAGCAAGCTATTTTTCTTATGAACCGTTTGTAGACCTCCTTCGCACGAATCCAAATCACCGACTCATCTTTACTGGACACTCGCTAGGTGGTGCCATTGCAGCCACTGTCACATGCCGAATTTTAGAAGATGTTGATTATGCGCCATTTATTGATAGCATTCGGTGTATTACTTTTGGAGTACCGAATATGTGTGATCGAACCTGCGCTGAATATCTTACTGAACACTATCCGAATATTTTTGATTTTTATATCAACGGTTTTGACATCATTCATTTCATTTTTACTTTTCTTTACCACGCTTCACTAGGTAAAGAAAATTCACAAAAGACACAAACTCGTAAACCCAAGATTCATGCACTACTGAAGATTCTAGGATTAACCCGATTGAAAGAGTATAGTGGACGTTTGTGGAACTATGCTATTACTACACTGAGTCCGTTTTTACCGATGTTTCGAAAACCTCTTCTTGAATATCTGCCATATGGGAATATTTTTCAAACACGGTATGACCAATTTGAAATTTCTCAAATCACAGCTGACAACATAGTGCATAATTATCGTTCTCTGTTGAATCAGCCGAATCTTCTATGGTCATTTGTTCGACAATGTAAAGACCATTTAATGAGAAGCTATATTCGAGACATACACATGAATATTATCGCTCGACATTCTTTGGTTTTACAGCCTCCTCCTAGGTGTCAAGTTCAAGTAGGCAACTGTACCATTCTGGCATCGTTGGATTTACCACCGAGTAGTGAGTGGCTCTACTATGCTCCGAATGACCACCAATCAGCTGATGCTATCAAAGAATATTCTTGGCCAACCAAGCAGTGTCAATGTTCAACAGAAACTAATATTATAGTATGCTTACGAGGTCCCACTGTGACCTTAATTAACCACTTCGATTGTATATGCTGGGATTCTCACGCAACCAGTACACAAGGAAAATCATTGAAAAAGTTCATCACGCCTGATCGATCGACTTCTGGCGAACGCCAACGTACTTTTGTGATAAAACTGCATCGAGGTTTGCAAGTGAACAAAATGGAATATTTGTTAATTAATCATTTCGGTTCATTAATAAGACTGGACGGCATGATTCAAGGAGAAAATCTTGCCTGTTCCAATGGAATACTTGAACGTCGACAAATAATCAATGACTATTCTCTGATGAATTTGTACACACATGCTTTTGATTATCTAATGTCCACGAGACTAAAAATGGGCATAGCTGATAACATTATCGTCCAAACACACACATATATCAAGAAAAATATAGCGTCATACAAAGTTACTATTGATCTTAATTCTAACAAAACTCAACTATGCATTGATCAACAAAAAAAGAGTATCAAAGACGAACCGAATTCATGCCGTTTAACAAGTGAAGTCAACGAAATCGATCGATGTAAGAAGCAACCGGTGAGAAACACATCAATTCGAGATATTATGGCTAAGCAATATTCAAATGTTTCTTGCTTCATCGATGGTTTTGTTCAAGTCTGGCCAACGAGCTTCTTTCTTTCATCAAATGCCCGTAAAAACTTTGCTCTACTTCATAGCCGCCGCAGCAATAGCCCCATTTTTCGCCAGATAAGATGTACTCTAAAGATAGCATTTTCATATATGTTACTGGTACTCCTCATTATACACATGGGCGCACACATGTCAACTTGGATATGTAACGTGTCACCAACAGTTCAAAGAAATGATGCTGTAGTAATTTTTGAGAGAGCTCAAATCATGGAGCTATCAGCTAAAAATTTCGGTATCACATGCTTCAATCTTGAAAGAGATGTTAGTCTCAAAAATCGTTCGCATCAACTTAAGAACAGCGTCATAAATAATCTGCAGAACGATGGTTGTTGTCGTATTTGGTCTTCCTATGATCCAATCCATTACATCAGAGAAATATCTGAGCATCGATCCATTATTGAAATTCTTCAATCTATTGATTTAAATCATACGCTGCCTTCTTATTTCTCCAACGATATACTCGCTGGTGGTATCGGTGAACGAAAAGGAGGTCAACCAAGGCTGCTGCATCAATTGCTTGACCTACTAACACAGCCAAACACCAAATCACGAACATCAAATATCACGAGTTATCTTATCACCGATAATTTTCATGCAATGAATTGTACTCATGAGAACGTAGCAATCAACGAATTCTACAACCGCTTTACGCACTGTCATGGTTCAATACATGGTAGCATCGTGATATTCGATGTTGGACCACATGGCAGCAATTCTCCTACGAAGAGATATATGATTGATGTTGGGAAGTATTTGCAGAGTGGAGGAGGTGAAGTTTTCTACTGCTTCAATCTATCTGACCGACTTGCTCTTGAAAGATCATCAACTGTCTTCACAGAAAAAATTGAATCTGGATCAATATTTTTACTGCAAGGACAACATCTCTTGCTTGGTCTACAAAAGATACGTTTCTGGTTCGTGACGAATTCGCTCAAAGAGCTTACTCACTCGATACCCACGACTGTCGAATAACTTTCTTCTATTTGCATTTCCTGGATGATAACTATCAAGACATCAATGATGCTTTGACAGGAATAGGTCGGTGGACCTTGCAGGACATGAAGACGAAGGGACTAGGAAACATAACAACGAGAAATGGCATATCTCAAAGTGCCATAAAAAATGTGTTGCATTATACTCTCGACCCGAAAGTAGTGTGCAGCAACTGAAACTACATCCTTGCACTAAACGTACTTTCATTATGATGTGTATTTTATTATTTTATTTGTGTGTTAAAGCTTTAATATTGATATGAAAATGAAAATCTGTTGGGTAATATGAATATAATGGTGCTTGTAATTGATTTTTGGCGATTACTTAAATTTATTCATAATAAAACCAAAATTTACTTTTTAATGAAACTAAACTTTTAGAAAATATAGATAGCTGTTAAATGCGATCTTGATCACTCTGTATTACCATATACATTCTTTCTGAATTTGAAGTAATATTTGTTTTCATTTCGATATCACTCGAACTAGTCAATTCTCTTGATGTTTTGCTGCTTTTCTTTGTGATTGTATGATTAAAACTGTTTGTTGGTAAAGCTGGTCGCCATGGTTGATACTTATGTAGCTAGCAATATACTTTGGTGTGATGAGAGACATGTATGCTAATGATTTTGTTAGTATCGATCTACACAGTAGTATTCTTCGCACCGGGATGTATCCGTAGCATACATTGACGCTCATAAATGACCACATATACTCTTACGGCATTCTCCCGGAGTTGTTCTTTGCTTTTGTTCTCATGCGCAATTGAATTTAACTTTCGACTAATATCAATGGTTTAGCACGATCGCTGTTGCAAGTACAATGAACATGTAACTTTTGGCAATTACCAAAACCAAGCGGTCAATCTCCATAATGGAAAGTTAGCATCTCTGTCCACGCTTACTGACAGGAAGCATCACCACCATAATTCTTGAGAGGAAGAACTGCTTGTGATCTAGATGAGGCTCATTGTGAGGGTGGAGGTTTGGGTCTACCAAAATATCATCTTATCTAGTTTATCTTGAATAACTAAATAAATATCGAAAAAAATAATTCAAGTTTCAGTAGACCCTCTTCTATCGGTTAAGATAAGATCTAGCTACAACTCGACGCCTAGTATACTTTCATGCACGACCCATTCTGAAATATTACATGGATGATGGGTATAGTTTTTCATGGGATACCTGTCATAATAGAGAAAAGTGTTTATTTAAAGTTTTTTTCTCTTGTTGACAAAATAGCTTGAATTAAACCGTAGAGTTCTCCTGACTACTTTGAATGCAATAAATTTCATGTAAGATAAAATTCATAGAGTGCAATATCTTGTCGAGTCATTATTTTTGAAATGTTTTGAACGTAGATGTCTCATTTGTTTTATTGATCATCGTGTTGCAAACGTCTATTCTTACATAATACTCTTCAGGTTCTATCTGATATCATGGATTACGTAAATAGATATATAAAAAAAACAGGAATCAGACACTAAGTTTGCCCATGCAACTTCGATACATATATTGGTTCTTCTAACCGTCATACACAGGTGAAAAGTACGTCATTTGCAATTTGTGCTTGTTTAAGATTTTGTTTCCCAAACAAAACTCTGCATGGCGTGATCACATGTGCAAACACAATATCGATCGGCTTTAATCTATCAGAATATATACAAAACACTGTTGTTATCATGAAGACCTCAGTAAAAGATTTTATTCTTGACATTTTCATTGCTTGGCATATTATTTGAAAACTTTCAAATCAATCCTTTTATTGACAAATTAATCTCCAATTGTTGTTAGTCTATTTTATACCAAAGAATCTAACATGATATGACTCTTGAGCAAACTTATATTTCATTTTGTAGCAATGGTTTGACGTATATAATATCCTCCGAATAATTTTCCATTAATTGTTTATGTGTCAGAGAACCCATTCGATCGAGCATACAGCTTATTGATGGAGATGGGAAGTTTGCTAAATGAGTATTATTCACACTTCAGACAACGATTTAATGAAGCCCATTTACTCTCATTCTGTAAGAGTCACCAACTGTTTTTGCATGAAAAAAAACTGTTACAATCGCTTGGCGTGAAATTTAGATGAATGATAAAGATATAATGGAATCCTTGAATAAGATATCGACAAAAATGAAATTATTAACTCACGGTAGAGTTGCTTTGACTGAAAAGGGAATCTTGACGGACTAATACGGCATTGAGTCGTTTATCGCTTCAATAGTATTCGATTGATTTTTTTGTTGATTGTGATATTACGAAAAATCAATTATCATAAAAAAAAATGCCATAGAGTCTAATATCGAATTGTAAAACGTCTAAAGCTCATGCTAGAATATTTCTTGTTTACATAGAAAAGGTTTGATGGTCTTCGATATTCTTCGGTATTCTTTTGATTTTCCAGAATATTCAGTCAATCTACAGATTTGATATTTTTTTTTAAAATGATTGTCGCATGATACAGAAAGTATAGCTCAGCTTTAAACACTGTAGTTGTTTTGCTGTAGTCCGATTTTCATTTAGATGGTTAGGATTATTATGTTTTTTTTGTGGATAATACAGAGTAAATGAGAAATACAAAGAATAGTGTTTAAAAATATGGTATGCATTCATGATTAACTTTTTCAATCTAATTCTCATTTGAAACAACCATTATGCTAAATAAATCTATTTTCATACTATGATGACGTATTCATTTCATGATGAAAATATCGTTACAAATCGTTTTCTCAAAAGTAACAACGTAGTTCAAATAAACTTTTTCCAATCAAACGAACAATATTTTTCTTTCGATAGGAACCGTTTTTTGCCAATCATTATTCGAGATTTATAATAAATCTCTTTTCTAATAATATTCAGCTTCATGCAAGTAAACATAAGATGAGATTTACATAAAAAAAGCTATCAATAGAATTACTAAAAATAGAAAATATGAATTCGATTTTGAGTTAATCAAGTAGAACATAACATTGTCAGATAAATATTTCTTTAGTACAAGAAATCACTCTGCAGACATTGATTTTCGCTATAATGATTACCAATTTATTTAGGACCGTTGTAGACGCACATATACACAAAGAAGGAAAAGATCATCTTTAATCTAGTCAAGTGTTTTTTTCTTTTATCGTAACGTAAACCACGATTGGTCTACACGTATATGTTAGGTTGAGAGATATTGCGCATGCATCTTCCTGTGATTGTATGTTCATCATGATTATTTGTCTTTTTGTTCTCATCTTTGATTAATGGAGAGAAAACTCTGTCTAACACCCGCCGGCAAAAGTAATCTGGGCCAGTATTATTCGAACAAGTAATTTGTTTATCTCATTTATGAAGCTACTGTTTATATGATTGCGTTTATGCAATCAGAACAGGCTCATTAAAATATGCATGGGATGCCATTCACGTCGATTTCATGGTTCGTTTAAGTTTCTGTAGGTGATCAATCGCATAGAATCGTCGAAAGAGAAATATATTTAAATTTAATTGATCAACTTCATCATGGTTTATTGACTTGCTTAAGTTAGACAGGCAGAAAAAAAAACTTAGAAACGTGACTAGTCGTGTACAATATCTTAATGATCAAATGTAAGTAACGACATAGAATATTTATTATATTTAACGTATTTCTTCTTTCTTTTTCTTTAATTTCCTGCAAAAGATGCAAACTTCCGTTTTATGATATCGATCGCTTTAGTAGTTTATGTTCATTAGAGATTGACATGAACATAAATTGACTTTAGTTCGATATCTGTCTTTTATCCATTGAGCAACTTTATAACCTGTTTTTTGTTTGCGTACTTAATTGCAACATAGCGTATGCTCTGCATGTATCAGTGATGACTTGATGGACGAATAATATCGCTTGATGAAAGTTACGAGAGAATGAAAAAAAGGACCGATGATGAAGAATACAGAAAGAGGCTAACCATCACCTTTTTTATAGGGAGGCGACGACTGTTTATACGTGTGAAATATCTACTTTCTTCTTTTCTTGCTTCATTTTTACTTTCGTCGTTTGTTGTCCCAATTCGTTCTGTTCTATACAATCATTATTCTATACAAGCTACGTTGTCGTTTTCCTTTACCTCCATTACATAGTTGTGATTCGGTTCACAGCATTTATGTTGATATTTTATTCGATATTTTTTCTTTCTTATATTCTTTTGTTTTCTTTTTCGCGATAAAATAAATATGTCCTATTTCAAATAGAGAAAGATTATGTCAGTGGTTTCTTCTTCTTTGATTTGTATTCATATGATGACAATGCTTATTCACTCATTCATATGCATAGAAATACAAATAAAACGCATAGATAAGAACTGAAAGATATCTATTAAGAAATAAAATTTATGTAACAGCTTGTTGAGCAGGTGAGCTTTTCACTATTTAAAGCGTTCATCATGTAGGCTTCTCGAATCGTTTTAGTTGCAGTTATTCTTTTTGCTGATAAGAAAATACAATACAGAGATAAACATCTGTACTTACGTACGAATAACTTCGGTTTTTCGTTGACGAATTTCATCGAGAGACATTGCTGTTAGAAATAAGAAGCCTTCACTACATGTGTGCGCATCCGGTTGTTGCACAATCTTCTACAACTCCGAGTTGTAAACAGACAAAAGATCGATAACCATTGACATTTGTCTGTTACCAAAAAGAAAAGAAGAAAAACGTTACAATAATGACTTGTCACTTCGTAAGTGTAGCAATTAATAGTAACAGTAATAAAACGAAACCAATGTAATGGTATTTTCTTTCTTCTCTGTCTGATAATCCTATTTCTTTCTTCAAGTAAATTGACATACTGAGCAAACCTACACATTTCGTTTCACTTAACTTCAATTTCGTCCTCTTTACTCATGTTAAACGAAAGGCAAGTTAGAAATTCTTGTCTGTTCAAATATGTATGTATGTATGTATGTATATATACGTATGCGCATGTTATACAGAGATGAGAAAAACGTCACCGTTCTGTCTTACTCCAGGGCACGTTGTTGAAAAAAAGAAGCAAGAATAATTGTATGCTCGTGTACGTCCTTGAATACAACGAGACGACAACGATGGTGACGGTAAAGGCACACGCGATTTCAGTATAGAAGCCACACAGGAGAATACAAAAGCATATTTGTTTGATTGCAAACATTCTCAATCGTATATATAACACATAGACTTACACACGTTCAGTTAAGTGATCGTGGTTTATATCTTGTTGCTCATCCCTCCCATGGCGTACGTTCAAGATAAATAAGTAAATCGTATCTATCAACAATGTTTTTTCATTGAATAGATTACAGATGTAATCAATGTCTTCGATCTATGTTACGATTAGATTATCGTTTAATTAAAATTACAGATTAGCCTAGAAAAATATAGGATTGAAAGTATATGATTAAAAACGTATGTGAATTTTTCTGTTGTTTTCCTTGAATATTATTTCTTTTTCTTGTTGTAATGTATTCGAAGCACTGAAGGTTTGTTCTCCGACAACCTTCATTCTTACTGAAACTCACATTAATGTATATGTATGCTTATTATTGTGTTTAAAAATCTCATGATAAGTAGTCGTACCACAAACATTCATTGATTCATTCATTCTACCGCCTGTCGTTTTTCTTTCCTTCTTATATGCATATACTTCAAGTGACGAGAGAAAAAGAGGTAATCACAACAGCAACTTACTATTTATTTAAAAGAGTAATGCCAGTAATAGGAATCTATTATTTCGACGATCGACTTCAAAAATCGATTGCCACATAAGAATTCAATTATTTATCACTTCTTATACGACCATATACTAGATAAGAAATATCATTTGTCGGCAAGTACCATTGTCTGTTGATCGTTGATTTGTGATATTATTAATTAAAGAAAAGTATTGCTTTGTTGGTCCTCATTCAAAAAAGAACACAGACAGGTCAGTAACTAATAGATGATCTGAAACGCAGTAGACACAAAATAAAATAACAAAGATTTCGGTTATCATCAATCAATTAGAAGAGTGTTCGAGTTTTCTTGTGCTGCTAGTTTCAAATTAACGTATCAGTGACACTTAGGTAAGGGAAATAGATAATATATATATATATATCTGATTCACCTTCTGCTTGATCAATGGACAAAAAAAGCAATAGATAAAATAATTAATATCTATTGCTGAAAGACTTATGGGATTTTAGATAAACAATATCGAATAGCAATCTATTGATATATTATTAGATCGATTCGATTCAGATAGGAGGAGACTGCAAGAATACTAGACTAGAAAGAGTTTTATCTTGTTGAATATTTCATTAGTATATTCTCGTAAGCTTTTGTTTTTTATTTCAGAATATGTTTGTTCTTAATAAATTCTCGTTTTTTATTCTATTTATTCAAATTATTACTATTTATGGGAATCAGAAATGTAAGTGAAGTGTAGTTATTCATGTGTATGAATTCTTTGTTGTTCTTTATACATGATTTCATTTTCAGCAACAAATCTTCAAGATTCTCTTGATGATGATGCATATTACGATGGTGATCAAGTACCAGTGCGAGTTAATTTATTTCAAACAATCGATTGCTCAAAACAATGTCCACCGTATTGGACTGAGCCTGTTTTGCAACAAAAGCAAACATTAGTTTATCCAACATCGGCATTTGTATCATTGAAATGTCCTTATAATTCTAAACCAAAAGGAAAAACAACATGGTTCAAAGATGAAAAGTTATTTTCGCCAGAACTACATGAATCGGTAAAGAAAAAAAAACAATGAAAATGAATTTAATTTAATATTTCGCTTGCTATTCTATTTTTAGTTTTCAGTTGATAATATGTATTTAAATATTTCTAAAATAACAATGTATGAATCAGGACTTTATACGTGTGTTATTGAAAATGGCCTCGGACAAATCAATCGATCGTTTCTATTAATTGTACAAGGACGTAGTCTTGATCGACCAGTATTTATTTCGAAATCAACAAATGTTACTCGTTATGAAGGTGACAATGCAACATTCGAATGTTTATTTTATTCGGACTCTAGTCCATTCATTCAATGGTTCGTTCAACGAAAATCATTCACAAACATTCAAAAGAATGAAGATCAAAATGAACTAGAATTTATTAAGGTAATTCAAAGTTTCAATCATTTTTTCGGTTTTATGTATCAAATAAAAACAAAATTGTCTAACCAACAACATACATACATATACCTATAAGCATCTGTCTCTCTATAGTTTTCTAATGGGTCAAGATTTAGTCTAGGAAACCGACAGGTAACTGCAAATATGAAAAAGAAATCCGCAGAGCTATATTGTTTTTGTGTCTTGCTGTGATTTTGGAAGTTATTTTAAATTATTTGATCATTTTTATTGCATGCTATTATAGAAATCAATTATTAATGAGAATTATATGTTGAAAGGCTACCATAACCTATCGGTTGTTTTTTCTTGTTCGAGTGTTTTTTTTTCAATTTTTATTTGCTGAAGCCATTTAATTTATTTGATTTGGATAATATTTGTGTTGTAAACATCTGTATATGATTCAATTATGACCATTTTTTATGTATGTATAAATTTGCTGTGATTTGTTATTTTTATTTTTGAAGTGATAAGCATACATCTACCTTAAATTGTGTAACACTGCTTCTGTATTTGTTTTAGGAATATAATCCACATACGATGCATGAAGAAGAAGTGAAACTCTTAATTATGAAAAATCTACAAAGAAACGATACAGGTGTTTATCTTTGTCGCGTTTTAAATGAATACGGTTTTAATGATTTAATTCATCATCTTATTGTATTGCCTGGTAAATAAATTCCTGTGTTGCACAATAGTTTTATGTTCAAAGAGTATTTTTCTTTTAAAGATTCTGAACGACCTGCGGGATTAGAAAATGTTTCATCAAATAAACGAAATTACATATCAAGTCGAGTATCTGACGAATTAATGATATTAATTGGTTGTACTATTGGAATATTAATTTTTGCATTTATATTTTTTCTTATCTATCATTTTCGTAATGAAAAAAGTTTACAACAAACTTTATTAGCAACACGTATATTAGCTACAAGAGGTATTAGTAATTTAAAGAATGTAAGTTCAATCGATTGGTTTTTGTTTCTTATTTTCATTTCATTGAATTGAACATTTTTGTTTGTATGCTCAAATAGAATCAACTTTATCGTAGTGATATTGATCCAAAAACAAAAAAACTTTTAATGGAAGATAATTGTCAACATTTTCCAAACGATGGAACAATATCAACAATAATTTCATCGTATTATGATGATCAGTGTGAACTTTCTCGAGAAAAGTAAAATAACGCTCGTCTTCTTAATTCATATATAGACATATATAATCAAGTTTCTATTTTTCTCACAGTCTCGTTATTGGTCCTTTGGTTGGAAAAGGAGCATTCGGCTTTGTGTACCAAGGTGTAGCAAAGGGTATTTTTTCAAAAGAAAAAGTAACAACCGTAGCAATCAAAACAGTTCGAGGTCAGTTTTTTATGCGAAGATTGTGTATTGAAATCTATTTCTCAAGGTGATCATTTCGGTCCTCGAAAAGAAAAAACGTACTATTTAAATGAATCTCATCATATTTTGCTTTCATTCCACTTGCCATTGTACGAGTCAATTTACTTTCGTTAACTAGAAATCAGTAATTGTATTCATGACTATTTCAATTGTCATTTCATACAACGGTATTATGAAAAAAAGATGTATTTTCCAGTCAATATTAAAGAATGACGCAACATCTATAGATAATTACTGGACGATTGTTAAATGCTAACAATGTCTGTAATTATTTTTAATCAGATGTAAAGAAAAGGAAAAAAACTTTGTCCTGAAGTGCTAATCACTATCTGGGACTACACTCCTACATGAGAGTAGAACGAAATTGAGATTTAATATTAAATGCAAATCAAACTACAAGACTTTGAGTTCGTTGAATTAGTATGTCTGTGGCAATATTTTTCATGATATTGAAGCAAATATGTGATTCACAATCTCATTTTGCTTCGACACGTATTCGAGCTCGTAATTGACGAATTTTGTTTTCATTTTAGATGATGCAACACCAGAAGAAGTTGAGAATTTACTTAAAGAATTATCCGTAATGAAATTGGTAGGTAAACATGGTAATATTATATCATTTCTCGGTTGTTGTACCAAAGGAGGTAAACAATTTTTCATTAATCTTCGTTTCGTTAATTATAAATAATGTCTAGGTCAAGTAATGTTAATTGTCGAATATGCTAAGTATGGTAATTTGCGTGACTATTTACGTCGTAAACGGCCACCGGGCCACGTTCTATCAGGTTCATATGAAAGTCCATTGGATACTGATAATAATGAACCTGAAACTATCACTCATGATGATGACTCTGTTCGTTCATTGACAACAATTGACTTAATATTATTCTGTTCTCAAGTGGCATCTGGCATGGAATATTTACATTCGAAAAAAGTGAATATATTTTCAAAAAAAAAACAATAATGAGATAATAGACAAGAAGATATAACTGTTCGTCATCTTTGTTACCTAGTGTATACATCGTGATCTTGCTGCTCGAAATGTTCTTGTAGCCGAAAATCGTACTTGTAAAATAGCAGATTTCGGACTTGCAAGAGATTTAACACAAACATATTATTATCGAAAGCAAACAGATGTAAGTTATGACGAGTGAAAATTCTATTTTTTTCATGATGAATTTTATCAATTTGAATTTTTCAGGGTCGTGTACCAGTTAAATGGATGAGTCCAGAAGCATTATTTGATAGAAAATTTTCAACAAAAAGTGATGTTTGGTCATATTCAATTTTAGCATGGGAGATCATGACATATGGTGGTACACCATATCCATTCATAGCTGCAGAAAACATGTTTGATTATTTACGCGATGGAAATCGTATGAATCAACCAATCCATTGTCCCGATGAAATGTAAAATAATGAAAACGACAAATCTTGACTATTTTTCTATTGCATTTATATTTCTTGTTTCTTTTTCTTTATATTAGATTTCACTTAATTGAATCATGTTGGGCATTCAAAGAATCGATACGACCAACATTTATTCAAATATGTGGAATTCTTCGGCGTTATTTGTATGGTTCATCGCCCATTGACTATTCAGATTTAGATTATGTAGACTTTCCGCCAATATCCTCCCCATCGATGAGTGATTTTGCATCGACAACAATTTTACCAATATCAACATCGGGTATTGCAAGTGATACAAATAGTCAAAGTCATTTAACAACAACAGCCACATCATCATCGTCCCTTTCTTAGTTTACCTTTCCCAGGTCTACGCGACACTCTGTACTCATAGACATTAACGTTTGATTGCTGTTCTTTTCTTTTTCTTTTTGTGTCAAATATTTTTTTTTATTACGTCTATTTGCAATATAAAAAAAAGGGCATTCAATGTTGATTTCATGTTGATTTTCTTTTGTGTAAATATCCGATGAGAAAAAGATCTTGCGATGAAAATTATTCTTATTGTGTCAATCTATCGATTTATACTTTCGAGAATCGTTTGAAAATTTTTGAACATAATTTTGTTCAATTAAAACAACGAATACTATTGCTTGCAGTCCACGAATTCTTTTCTCTATCGATATTGTATCATGAAGTCGAATCGATTAAAGATCAAAAGTTTAATTATCGTGTACTAATAGTGTTCCGTGTTGTCAGAGTTCATGCAACCATACTTCATACTGACGACAGTGAAAATGTAGCTTACGATGATGCATTACTTTGATTTGTGTTCGTTCGAACAGAGAAAACTTGGCCCTATCAAATTGGAAATTCATTTGGATCAAGATTCATATTATTTATCCTTCGATAATTTTTTCACACCTTTTCTAACGTCTGTCTATTCTTCTTGAAATAATTCCGGAACATCGTCATGTTCGGGATGCTCTACGAGTTCAATTCTTACATCATCTTCATGAAATTTAACACTTGAGCCTTTCGGTGTGTTAGTTCAGAAAATTTTTTTTATTCAATTTCTTACAAATAAAAATCATGATGATGTCACTATTTATTGACATGAGAGTCGAATTTACGAATATGATGCTAGTGATTCTGGAAGTCGAAATATTTGAAACCGTAGAATTAGCTTTCTCGATGTTGGTACCATATATTTTAAAATGAACAATCAAAAACAAATATTAATCCTAGAACACCGTAATCAATGAGTGTTGCAGAAAAAACAAGTTTTAAATCTGCTTCAAGCCTGCTCATCGAACAATGTCTCATCTCAATTCAGAAGTTATAGAATACAATCAATCTCATATACAGTGTCATTAAAATTTATTAACGATTCATTATACCCTATGAGCAAGCGTCTAATGAACGGCAAGAATGTGTTCCAGTATTCGAACAAGTTTAGCGTGAATTTTTAACCAATGGAAATGATTTTCCTCTTTGCTTTTGTCAATCAGCAAAATAGGTGCATCCAAATCGTCAACCATAAAAGAAAACTGAGAAAAAGAAAAATCTATCGGTAATATCTCTCATCATAATGGAGTAGCTACGAAGTATATCGAATGATAGAGTTCTTCAGTTAGTCATAGGTTGAAATATATTTTGTTTTCCAATTTACTGCATGCTTCGGTTTCAACTTCCATTAATTGTTTCAAGTTCAAAAGAATCAATTGAAACGAATGTATTCATACCATTAAAATGCATTAGGTTCATCAAGTGTGTTGTGACCGAACGGTAATGGCGCCGACAAGAAAACATATTTTTAAAAGTATAACTAACTTTCTTCTCTAGAAGAAAATTAATCTCGGAACATTTTTGACATAGAATATGGGCGGATTCCATATTAATTATGAACGGCTATGTTCATGTTTCATTTTTGCATAGACAGCTGAAATCTTGGTCACATAGATATATGAGCATACTCTTCAATATTTCCAGGTGATTGCTCTCGAACTGAAAAATAATGCTGAGACATGTGAAAAAGCTATGACTGATAGTACTTAGTAAGATCAATTGAAAAGAAAATTTTCAAGAAAAATGATTTCAATAGTGACAATTACAGTAGAAACTAATTCACATGAATATACTCTAGATAGCAACTTATCCTTAGTTACACACGACAAGTTAGTTCTTCCATGACTTTCACTTCTTCTTCTTTTAAAACCTATCTTATTTTGTCTTAGAAATTTTCATTTTCCTACTGTGTTGATTCATCAAAAACGTATTGATTTAGAACGACTCGTTCGTTTTCAACACTTTGATAGTTATGCGATGCATGTTGTCATGATAGTGAAACACAAAAAAGAAAACGTTCATACATACCATCTATTTTATTTTTGGATATCTAAAATGAAAATTATGCTTATAAACTGCCGTACCATTGAATAAGTAGCAAAAGAATAATTTTATAAGAGTCTTATTTAAAATAGATCATCGATACTCATGGTGTTCAATACATATTATTATCAAATTTAATTAGATAATTGAACAGGCAAAAACTTATCGTCGGAATGTCAATTCAAGATATTGATATGAAAAAAATCGAACGAATAGTTCAATTTTTGGAAAAATGAAGAATGATATCATTGATAGTTTATTATCAATTGTTATGTTAGGACGTTTGTAGAATCCTATTTGTCAGCGTGGTCTATATCTATACCCTCTACTCACTGATATAATTAGAAGAATGCCATCAATATTCATAATTAAAGATTACATTGTAATAAAACTCGGGTGTTCATGATGAGGGATTAAAATAAATCATACACTGTTTCTTTTATATCATATCAAACATATGAAATCAGCTATAGGATACTGTAAAAATTTGAGTGTTCATTACAGACATTTGTTTTGTTAGAAGTATCGAATGTTATGTGAACTTATGTTTACTGAGATAAGTCAGGAAAATGAAACACACCTACTTCTTAATGTAATGTAAAGTTCAAAAATCAATATAGCTTGAGTTTTCAGTATAACTAAGACCTAAAGAACCAAAATTCAATATTATTTACTTGCCAATAGAATTATATTTCTTTGAAGAAAACACTCCGTCATTAGTTTTTGTCGATTGATGTTTTATCTCAATATTTGAACTATTTCTTTTCACTGCTTTCCTTATATACGAACAAGGTTACGTCACGAATGATCAATTTGTCAGAGTAAACAAATGACTCTATGTGTATTCAAAGGCGCACACACAATCATCACTTTTCCTCCGATTTGTCTCAATCTATCATCGTACTGATTTACAATATATGATAGTAAAACGGTAGATTGGTCGACGATTCGTCTACTCTCTCTGTTACATTATCAGCCTTTGAAAATTCATTGGACAAAAGCACGATTAAATTGAAAGAAAACCTAAATGTTTTTACTAGTGTGCTAGCAATTGTCAACACAATTGTTGTTCTTCTGATACGTCAACATCGTTGCGGCAACGTTCTCTCATTAATATATAAAATCAAGAGCAAGGAACAGGTAAGAAATGAAAGTTAAAAAAACGAAATTCGACCTTTCTGAAACTAAGATGTTATTCTACATGATAGAAGATTGAAAATTTCAAAACTCTTCTCAATGAACGAAATCTAATATTGACAATGCAACTAAGTTTCTTGAAGATTTTCTTTGAATAAGAAGAAAATTCGATTTCTTCAAAATTTATGTTAAGTGATTTACATCTTGATATGAACCTTTCTTTGATAAAGGCTAAGAATTCTAGCAAAGAAAAACTCTTATTCATGGAGTACTCTTGATCTTGTTTGAAGTAGCACATCATTAACTGTGATAGTTAGCAAGTTTGAATGACTTGAGCAAGAAACAAAGAAATTCTTTCTAAAAAAATGTATTGATTATCAGTAGTTCAACTTTGTTTTTCGTGAAAAAGATCATGTTTATCAAACGTTATTTTTCTAAATGACTTTCTCAGCGAAATAGAAAATCTTGGGAAATATAAAGATTCGAGAAATTCAACGTAAATTAATAAGACTTTTCGCATAGACTGATCAAAAGTTATTAACATATCGTTTTTATTAGAATTTGAATATCGAGTTTCGCTATTTCTAGATGTTTGAAACATTTCGAATCAAGTTAAATTCATCCGAGTAATATTCTTGAAGAATCATTCTACGATCGAAAATAACTGACTGTATGTCAATAATTAACGACGCAAGTGTTCTCTGCAGTAAGATAGACATGTGACATTTTCAGTTTTTATCCTAAGTTGGAAATTGAGTTTCATTACATTCTTTTAAGTTAAATCTTCTATTACCGAGAAGGACTACAACCGAACGTAACTGTTATGACTAAGGATTCTGTAACTCCAAAGGCATATAAACTTGTGGGCATCTCTCAGTTATGCAGGATTATATGTTTATTATTGTACGAAATCAAAATAGTTACTTTCCTAGTTGAATTAATCGATTAAGAGCAAGAAAACCTACCATAGATTGTGAATTGTTTTTGTCTAACTATGTTACTAGAAGAAAATGCATATTTTAAAAAAACAACTTACATCTCTCATACTAGGAATGTGAAAAAAAATATGTTGGAATATATTTTAAGCGATAGTAGTGGTTCGAAACACAATCAATGTGATATATATATATATTCATTAGGAATAAAGTCGTAATGAAGAAAAAAATTAAATTCGATTAATTCAAATCAACTTACTTGCAAGCGATTTTGTCTTGAAAGGGAAAATGAAAAATTTATTTTCTATTTAACGAGCAACAGAAATCTAAATTTGAAATATTATTCCGATACATGATACTGTAACTAGTAGTATATAGTAAGCAACAACATTTAGTAGATTCGATAAAAGAAAAACATAATCGATATGCCTGTTGTTTATTTTTCTCGATGTAAAATACGGAATATTACATTTAAGTCTAAGTCAAAAAAAAAACAGAATTTTTCATATGTTCAGTAAATAATTACTCTTTGACACTTGATAAAGCTCATATAATATTGTTTATTTCATCTCATTGATACTCTTTTCAAGCTCACTGATTGTTAGCGTCCTCTTTCTCATCGCTTGTTATTTATTGGAAAAAACTTCTAACAATCCTCATAACTTATCGTTGTTTTTTCTGTTCTCTACGCATTTTTTCCTGTTTCTCGTATAAATATTTCTTTCTCAGATTTTTTTCTCTTTGTAGTTTTTGTTTTTTTCTGAAAATTTCCTCGTTTCTCATTGTCTACCGACTGACACAAAAATGTCCGATCTATCATATATTTCTCGTCATCATCTTGTTCTAACTATCATAATGACTTATTTTCATTTCAATTGACACGTTATGCCGCTTGTTACTATTGTTTAAAAAAAAAGTGATCTACAGAGTACTTCCGGTGTTCATCATGCAAAGTGCTCCACCTGATAATGCAGTAACCTATAAATTGGTGGTCGTTGGTGAGGGTGGTGTTGGCAAATCTGCCCTTACCATTCAAGTAAACATCGATGGAAAAACTTGAATAAAAGCAAAAAGATTTACTTTCGATTTCGATTTTAGTTTTTTCAGAAAATGTTCGTTGAAGATTATGATCCAACCATAGAAGATAGTTATATTCAACATGTTGAAGTTGATAAACAAGTATGTGTACTCGATGTTCTTGACACGGCTGGTCAAGAAGAATTTTCTGCTTTACGTGAACAATACATGCGTAAAGGTGACGGTTTTCTTATCGTTTATTCTGTGATTGATGCTAATTCATTTAAAAATACTCGACAATTTTATAATCAAATACTTCGTGTTAAAGACAGGTATTTGATTTTTTAACAAAAAAACAGAACTTTTCGAATGAAAGTATATACAATATTTATACATGTATTTGTTTTTTTCTCTTGATAGAAAATCGTATCCTATGATTCTGGTTGCAAACAAAATTGATTTAGTTCATTTAAGAAAAATATCTGAAGAAGAAGGCCGTGAATTAGCAACCGAATTACAAATCCCATATATTGAAACCAGTGCCAAAGTACCTCCTGTAAATGTTGATGCTGCATTTCATGAACTTGTTCGTGCCATTCGACAACAAAATCAAATTCAATATCCAACGAAAAAGAAACGAAAAAAACGTCGATATTTTAATCGTTGTCGACTAATGTGATGAGAAATGTTTAAATAGCAATCACTCAAATTGCTATTTTAAACTTTTCTCTTTTTCTTCTATTATCTCTATTGTTTATGTGCCTTTTTTTCTTATTTATGTATTTAGTGTGTCTGGGTGTCTGTATTAATTTCTAGCTCAACTCTTTTGTCAACGTGTGCATTGTATGAAAAATTAATTCAAAGAAAATTTTGTGCAACGATTTTAAATAATATTTCTTCGAAGTGAATCATTAAATAGAGTGGATTATTAAAACATAAAGAATGGACTACGCGCAAACTTTTCTTTGAGTTATATCTATTAAATCAGATATAATTAGAAGATTTATATGATTATATATAGAAGTCTTTCAAAAGATTACGCTAGATTGAACTAGTGTATATAAACGTTCTTCATTCGTAGTGAGTATGAAAACTCATGCCGAAATGAATATCCAAAAATCATTGGTTGGCTAATACTAATAAACTTCAAATAGAAATTCGATCAATATCGAATACTTTTTCGTACAAATTCATTTATCGAATACTAATTATTGATGAAAAATATTTTCTATCATACATTGATTCTGACCATAGAGTATATTAAAATATTTGTGTAGTACAAGTTACGAGAAGGAAATAATACTTTAAAGCGAATGAATCGAATAACTTGAACGAGTAGGTATGATTTGTGTTAACCAAGACATATATTCTACATTGAATAGAATTAAATGATTCGATAATAATAAGAAAAAAAAACTTAGTGAATGCGATAATGCGTGAATATATTTGGACAAGTAAGTTATTCAGTTTTAAGTTATTCATATCAATCTAATATATTCGACAGTCTATTAACATACCTTATCGAACTTAATATATCGTCTAAGTTATTTTCTTTTTGATATTACTTACTTTGAATGAGAGAAAGTTTCGTTTTTTTAATGTAATTGTACATGAATATCAATCCATTGAACTAGTTGAATGGTGAATACAATATACATTTACTATCGATTTATTTCAATAGACCACTGTCAAGAATATTCTATTTACTGATACATTAGTAGATATCGTCCAAATTTTTTATTGTTCGATTAATACGTATGAATTTAACTGCTAATAAAATATCAGAATACTTATTTAGATTTGTGGTTTTTTATTTCAAGAACCATTATGATAACTAGGTATTTATTTTCTTTTTCACATAAATTTCTGCACCTAATAATTGTGTTCTACTATTTACCGATGAGTAATGAGGCGTTAAATAAATTTTATGAATGCAATGCATGTCTAACATTTAGCAAAGATAATTTATCATCTAATAATCAATCTTTACTATTTTCTACATAACTAGGAAGAGATGCCAACACTTGTTGTGATTGAATTCATGATTTATGCCATTGTGAAATAAAGTGACGTGATGTGATTCATCATTATCGCATTTCATTCCTATTAAAATGTCAATATTGATCAATTTCCGAATATAAATAACAGTAAATCATTCAAGATTCATTTTTTCTATTGAGCTCACTCAACTTTATGACAATAGTCAAGCAACAGTCGTATGTGTACTTAACATGTGCAAAATTTAATGCATTCAGTAATCAAATAACTATTGCATTCACGTATAAATGATCACAATAATTCTTGAAGAAAATAATACTTTTGTGCATGTATACCAAATAAGAAAGCCAATTTCAGTACTTGAATATGCGTGTGTGAAACTTAGATATTCATGAAAGAATCAACACATACAGTACACTATCAGAAATATTAGAAAATATCTCCAATAATTCAATGCAAACTTTAGATCTCGACTCTACTAGTAGTTCGGATGGATTCAATCATCATGAAGAATCATTTTAATTGTATCAAGCATTAATCTAATATGGATATCGTAAATATGATATTGCTATCGTGTATGAAACATCTGGATCGATTCTATCTCTGCGTCATTGTATCTTTTTAATTATCGCCTTGGGTTTCAATTGGCTTGGCATTACTCTACGTTTGCAAAAGTCAGATTGATCACTGCCGAATGTTCTTTTCGAACTTATCGTTCGAAAAAAGAACCCATTAAACACTTGAAAACTTATCAGGTTTTGTTTTTCATGTTGAATCCTTTTGATTCTACTACTTGGATTTTTTTGAAGTTTGTTTTCTATATTTGTTCAGACGTATGATCATGAAACATTTTTGTTTAAGTTAATTGTCAAAATAAATATCAAACAATATGTATGATTCACTATTCATTGAAGATACGTCACGAAAAAGAGGGCCATGACCTATAGATGTATTTCACTACTTGGAGTTTCAGTGTCAAGTGTTTGTGACTACACAGTATAGATTTTCTTGAAGAAATCATCGAAATAAGAAAACAAAGAATAAAACACTCATGTTGAGTAAGATATTAGCGTTTTATCTAAGAAGAAATAGAGGCAAATATTACGTAGATATAATATTCATTTGAAGTGATCTTAGAACGTTTTTCTTTCTGTCACTTTTTGATTTCTATGTTGAAGGAATCGAATCAATCAGAAGAGAAAAAAAATAGAATAATAATGCAGTTTTTTCTTCTTGTCAATCGGAAAGAGAAAGTCAAGGAGCCACCTACCGAGAAAACGCTTGTATGTTTGCTATTGTTGTTATGCATTTTAAATGTTTCTCTGTCGTTAAAGTCTTTTCCTCCTATGAATCAAACGACAATTCGCACCAAAAAAAAAAAGAAGAATTTCACACATATACTTAATGCGTTCCTTTCTTGCTAAATAAGTTAAAACGCAAAATGTCACAGCGAAACGTTCGACATGGTAAATTAAACAGCGATTATTATTTTTATTATTATCTGTCAAAATGCTAACGAAACTTTATCTTTATTAAATTAAATTTAGTTTCAACCAATGTTCCATCGGCTCGAACTACAGTCAAGAGTGCCGTATCTACTACTAGTAGTAGTCGACCAACAAACACAGCAATGTCGCGAGCAAGCAACATGGATTTTGTTGATTACATCGCAGCGGATGTATCGAGGTAAATCGGCTACTTACAATGAATCAATCTAAGAACGAGTGGAATGAAAATAGAAGAATTTTTTTATTAGAAAAGAAATAATTCACAAAGAACAAGAAGCACATCGAATATGGACAGCTAAATTTGATCCATGGTTAATTGATGAATATCGAAAAGTGAGATATGCTTAATTTTCTTAAAGGGAAAGAAGAAAGATTTTTTTCATTATTAATGATGAACTACAGATGTACGATAGTGTTGCCAAAGTTCATGGTATTTCTCGCGAGAATAGTCTTATTTCTTTGAAACGTACAGAATGGCAACAACCAGCAAATGTCTTTCCTCCGGTACAAAACCGTCTAGCAGGTCAACGTCGTCGACGTTTATTAGGAGCATTTCCGGAAACGGAAAATGACGTGAGTATCTTCAATTATTTTTGTTTTATTTTTGATTAATGATTGATATGCTAAAATCTTTTTCTTTTGTCTTTCTTGTTAATCGTAGAAGATTGGTTGGAGAATTCTTCCACAACATGCTATTGAAATTTATGGACGTACAAAATCAGTTAACATTAAGCCGTTGCCGCAAAAATATAAATTTTCTAGTTGGCCTGTAGAAAGTTTCAGTTGATTTCTTTTTGAAATTTCCTTATGTACTTTATTTTCATCCTTAATCAAGATAATAATAAAGAAAGAAAAATACATGAAGATATGAAAGATATGAGATAAGCAATATCATGGCTGTCGAAGGAACACTACGCTTATTGCTTGTGCAATGTTTTGTCGTTATGAGAATACAATGAAGAAAAAGAAAATGCAGAGAAAAGAAAAAGTATGTTAAAATGATGTGAAGCATTCATTTATCTTTCTTCCTCACTCGCTGGCTCGGTCTCTTCGTTTCTTTTTTTTGACAAACACGAATAAGCTATGTTAGCTTCACTATCGCAGTGATCATCGTCAATCGTCGTTATGAGAGAGAGTGAAGGATGCAACAAAAAGAATAGGACGCGCATATGTATATATATATATGTATGTATGTATGTATATTCACATATATATATATATATATATTTTTATATATGGCTAGTATTTATTATATATGCATTCGATCAGGCTACTCATAATGTGTTTGTACAGATATTTATTATTGTAGCATATGAATGTATATGCAGACATAATTGTGTGTAGTTTTATTTGCTAAATTTCACCTTGATCTACGTTCATGATGCAGTACTTATTGGTTATGACGTTTATTCGTTGAATGTCTAGTTCATATTACTTGCCAAAAAAAAATTTCATCATCTTATGGGACATATAATATTTCTTCTCGAATTAATTTTTGATACTGTCTTGATATGTATCTGTGTATATATACATGAATATCAACACGTTCTCATGTTCATTGTAGAATTATTAATAATCAATTTAAAATTCTTGTATAATTAAATATAAAATCAAAATGGGACAAAAGACGACTAAACAAAAGAAAGATTTAACTCATTTGTCAGATGAAGAACTTCAACAATTAACAAAAAATACAACGTACTCAAAACAACAAATTCAAGAATGGCATACAGGATTTCTTCGGTATAAAAATAGACTATGATAATAGACTGAAAATAATATATTTATGGATACATTTCTATATGTTTTTCTTTTGTTTTTATTATCTAGTGACTGTCCCAATGGCAAACTTGACAAAAAGAAATTTCTAGAAGTTTATAAGGTAAAAAAACATGCATAGATATATATTAGTTGATATGGAAACTCTTTATTATTGTTTCATTTAGAGATTTTATCCCGAAGGTAAAGCGGAAAAATTTTGCACACAAGTTTTTAAAGCATTCGGTAAATATTGATTGAAACACTTCATGTGTTTTTATTCAGTTCTATAATTAGATTCCGATGATAATGGCTACATCGACTTTGTTGAATTTCTAATTGCTGTGAACATAACATCCCATGGTATGTATTTCTACACGAGAAAAGGAACGATTTCATTAATTATTCATGCTATTTTTAGGCGATGTCACTGAAAAACTTCGATTAACATTCGACATGTACGATATGAACAAAAATGGAAAGGTAATTTTGATGCATGAAGTCTCATGAGAGATAATAAGAATACCCGATGAAATGCTGTAGATGTACCCCTATGTGACTTACAATTGCTTTGAATGTATATATATATATATACAAAAAATAACCCCACATATACGCTTTGGCAACCACTATTATTATGTAGTATAAATTAGAACATCTGTTACACACATATATATCTCGACTTTGGTTATGTCTACTAAGCGGAAAAAAAGAAAAATACCAAGTGTTTTTGTCATTGTCTATTCTTCTTGTGTTCTTGGAATCTATGTAAGAAGCTCTACCGCTGCTTCCCACACATTACTTTTGCTACCACAAGATTTCTTTTCTATGCTTTCTTTTTCTTCTTCAACCAAGACTAAGATATTAAAAATACGAGTCGCAAAGGACGCTCGTAGTATCGCATCATCGCACATTCTCGTTACATTGTATCTTTAGCAAACTCAAACATGCAGATAAACCAATAACAAGAGTTAGAAAACCGAGCATAAATTGAATTCTTATATGTATGTGTAGTGCATCTTTGATAACCGCTTTCCTTCTCTATTCTATTTCACAAGCTTCTGAAGCTTGTCGACAACATTTGTCGTCGTGGGATAGAGAAAAGAAAAGAGTTGTATTAGAGAGAAGACAGAACATAAAAGCGACTTGTATTGTATGCGTGTGTTAGTCAAAGAACAACACATCATTTACTGTTTTGTTTGCAATTGTTTTTTATGCGTATTATACTTTGTGTACACCTTTCGTTCTTTCTTGCTTTCATTCTAAATTTTTCATATTGTTTTTACCTTTCTTCTTCTTGGTTCTCTCATATCATCTCATACATAAATAGATTTTTCTCACATTTTTACAATTACCTATAATTCAGATTTAGCTGTTTTTCCAATAATTTCACCATGGGTCATAAAGAAAGTAAAACAGTCGGCATTGAACTAGACGATGACATGGTTGATCGTCTTACAAAAAATACGAACTATACACCAGAACAAATTCGTCAATGGCATCAAGCATTTTTGCGTGATTGTCCAAATGGAAAACTATCACCAAGACAATTTACTGAAGTCTATAAGAAATTTTATCCAGAACATGAAGCTGAAAAATACAGTCTGCAAGTATTCCGTACATTTGATATGGATAATAATGGCTATATTGATTTCGTTGAATTTCTACTCGCTGTGAACATTAATTCAAATGGTGATGTTCGCGATAAACTTGGTCTTGCTTTCGATATTTACGATTTGAATTCTAATGGACAAGTAAGACAGTAAAGATCGTACTTTTTTCTTCTTCTGTCTATGTGTACATATATGCTCAACAGTACGCTCATGACATGTATTGTTGCATCACTTATTATCTTACGTTGGTCGTTTCTGCGCGTGTTTAATCCGCAACTAGTTTCTTGTCCTAAAGTCTAGTAATATGTCACGTTAAGTTATTGTTTTCGTTTTTCTTTTGTTTAGATCGACAAAAAAGAAATGACCAAAGTGATTACGGCTATTTATGAACTTTTAGGTATGCATGACATTTTAATTTTTGATCGTTAGATAATTTACATGGTTTATGTTGTTCTCTTTCTTTTATTTGAGGCGAAGATAATCGCAAAGGTGATAATTCTCCTGAAAGTCGTGTGAAGAAAATCATGGAAAAATTAGATCTCAATGATGATAAAAATATTTCACGCGAAGAATTCGTTGAAGGTTGTCTTAAAGATGAAGTACTTCGACATCTATTAGTGCCCAATGTTTAAACCAAAAATAATATTACTAAATAATTTACATCTTCTCAATTATCAGGAGAGCATGAAAAATAAAAGTTATCTATTTTTTTTTGATTATCATTATTATTAATGTATGTTTTATCAGACAGGTTATTTCTAATCTAGGGTAGATATGTTCAATCGTTTTGTGTTTGTCTGGTATATGTCTTTTACTTTAACCTTTTTCTTCTTTTTAATTTATAGGAAAACAGTATATACTGCTGTCTTCTGTGTTTTGTCATGTTTTTCTTTCTTTTAGTTCTTATTTTTAATCTTCGCTCTTCTACTATTTGTTCTCAGTTCTTTTGTCATTAAGAAAAAAAAAACTGCTTCACGTGCTAAATCGACGTTGTTTGAATTACTTCATACAAACGAATAATAAATATATATATATATATATATCATATACTGTTTGTATGAGAATTTGATTATCAAGCGATCCTTTAGATAATGATTTAATCAGTTAGTATATGTAGCCATCTTCAATAGTCAATTATTAATTGACTGCACATGATGTTAACTTTATGAAAACATATGAGATAGAAAAGAAAATATTTGATTTGCATTTGTATACATTGCATACGATTATCTAACCTCTTTGTTTTTTAACAATATGTATATATTCTGTTCGTAGAGGCATTGTTCGGATTCTGAAACCAAACTTCGACGAACGAGATCATTAAAGTTTTTTGTTGTTAAAATAGTCTGATTGGGACTTTTTATTCGTACATACTAATGAGCTCGTTCATGATATATTAAATAACGAAAAAAAAATCGGATTCTATTACAAAGAAATAGTGAAAACAGTGAAGATTCATTTCTTTCTTTTTGGTGACGATAATTCAGTAAATTTTGAAGTTTTGTTAAGTATAAGATTCCTATGTAGTTTCTATGAGTGTAACTTGAAATTTAATATTCTTTCATAAGGATATTAATAAATATTTCCAGCGATATAATTTAAATTTCATTTCGTTAATATTTTGAAAAGTATAAAAATTGAATCTGACAGTCGGACAATGTTATATTCGGTTTTCTTTCTAAACAAATGACATATCCTAGATTGTGTCTACTCGACAACGATGGCTCTACTAAACAAGTATCATTACATGTTATACATTTCAATATGAGTAATTAATCATGCCTTCACACACATTTTTTAAGCTCGAATGAATATTATTGATGGTGATAAAGTAGTTGATTCGATTATGCATTTCACAGATTGAATGTTTTAGACCATAATGAGAAACTATTCTTGTTGTTGTACTTTGTCAATGGCATATGATTCATTCGATGATGAGAGAATGCATAGCATCTAGCTGACAATCATATATCTATCACGATAGAACGATTTTACTTTAGAAAATTTTTCTTGAAATTTGTTATTCGTATCTTAGGAAGTCACGAATTTTTATGTCATCGAAGTTTTTTATCTTTACTGTTGGACTCTATACGATATGTCAATTTTATTTTATTGTATAGAATTAAAATGTCTTATTTGAAAATATGAATAATATCATGCAAGGAAGAAATAAAGTTTACAACTTGTCTTATTTCCACTGTACTCTATAATGTATAGTATAAAAAAGGTTAACAATGTAATTATAAATGGTGATTAATTCAATTTAGTTAGCTTATATCATAGAAATGCATACTTCTATTTTCTAGTACTTATATGCTTGAATGTTTTATAGACATCTTATTAAAGAAAACTAGAAATGCATCGATTCTTATTTCGATAGGCTTCAATACAATTAGGCGTAGAATCGGTACATCTCTACTCTGAAATTAAGAAACTAACTACAATTAAGAATTTGAATGATATCAATATTACTGTACAAAAAAAATGATTTTTTTTTAATGAGATATGTTAAGCACTTTAATAAATTAAAAACTTCTTTTTCTCGTAGTTATTCTAAATCCTTTTACAACATGTTCCTAATAATGATCGAACGTGAGCACAGAGTGAGTACTAGGATTGTCGAGAATCGAATAGATCATTAGATATTTCACTACTTTTAAACAAAAAAAGATTCAATGTAGTTGAGATTCTTTTAATGTTCATTTAAATGAAACTTGATACTCTAATGTCTGTCTTCTAAGACATTACGATCAAGCTGTCGTTCTAAAGCTTAAGCCAATAGAATATTTCTACAGAGATGACACTACGCTTATAGTTGATCTTTGTGAAGAAAAATGCAAATGTACATCTGACCTAGTATAAGTATTTTTAGTCAAGATAGACTTCAGAACGGATTTTTTTTTAGCATTTTATATTGGCAATAAATTCATTGAACACTAATTTAATTTTTTAAAGGTATACATCTTAGAGAGGAGACATCTTTGCTCAATCCTAGTAATACACATTCATGAATAGCATTTTGCGTTTCATGTATTGTGAAAAATAGTCCAGAAGCATCTACTATTTTGTTAAAGCATGTTCATGAGTGTGACCGTTCAAGAAATTGCCTAGAAGATGAAAAATTACTGGTAAACGAACAATTTTTTCAGAATGGAATAATCTATTCACGTTCGATACAGACCATATGTGATAGAATTTTTCCATAGTTGCTTTCAAACGATGAAATTAATATTCAAGCAGTCTCCAGACTAAATTGTCAAAGGAATTACAGCATCGCTATATGAAATAATATTAGCAATTTATCTATGGACGTAACGAAGACGAATAAAATAAGAATAATAGTAAAACAAACTGCAACACTGCACAGCAACAATTACTAAAGATTATTAAAAGAATAACGAGTACTTTTCTTACAAGAAAAACGACATCGTAAATAATTTTGTACAAAGAAAATATCATAAGAAAAGAGATCCTCTACTCTATCATTTCCATATAGAAGAAAAAGATCTTACACCTATTTTTTAATCTTAATTTTGTTCTGTTTAAAAGTATAGCTTATGAAATTACTAGTGTTTACAGATCGTTGCTCTGCATCGCCTACACTTTTCCTTCTTATTGCAAGCACAAAGGATAAAAGAATATTGATGATTTATTCTTTTTTTGTATGTATGATTCTAAACAGTTGGACTTCACATTGAATTCTAATGATCAATGCTTTTGCTCTAATCGTCTAAGATATTGTCAACAAAATCGTACTATTGGATGCATATCGAATAGCCAGTTCATATGCTGGTTGAGACTAGCTTTGGAGCGTCAATGTCTTTCAATGCAACTGTGAAAATGGATACATGTTCATATTTAATACAGAGAAATAATTTTCTCTTTCACAGACATATATAACATGCATATTCTTAGAGATTCACTCATACACTGAACACCCGTCGTAACTAATAGAAAATTAGAATATAGTATCACAACATTTTATTTGTGCCGACGTTCTATATTTTAAGGATATAGCCTTTGCTTGCAATTAAGTAAAATCTCAGTTTCCAAATAATAGATCGTAAGCATCCCATTTTAGAAAATTTGTCAACTCAATTCTCTATACTTCAAATGATGACTCGAATCATTTTTTATCGACTTAGACCGTTGACTTGTGATACAACACCAAAATCGTATGATTGAAGATCAACAAACTAGTATTCAATGGGTATAAGATATTTGTCAGATTCTTGGATTCAAACTTCTTCATACGCTTTTCAATAGAATAGTACACGACAAGATCCATGTTGCATAAAATTACGTATTAAATTACTCACCATATTGTTAATTCTAGCCATTTATATACACTCTCATCATATGGACACCAACGTCTAATAGGAAAAAATAGTTTACTTGATGAGTCAAACATTACTTAGCATATGATGTTTGTATTAAATTTATCCGATCTGAAAATCAAGAGTTGTTTGAATAAATGTCCTGTCACAGATGGTTTCAATCTAATGTATTAGACATTGTTAATTGCAGATATTGCATAAATTGTGTAACGAATTTCGATTCGTCGCTTGCAGCAATCGATCGTCGAAAGTTGATCTATTACGCACTTCACCAATAAAACCAGGCAAACTGATAACTAATCTATAGCACGCATTCAGATTCATTCAGATGTGATTGACTGACGTATTCATGTAATTATCTGATAAGGGAAAACGCAGAAGGTATCACTGTCAGCATTGAATATCATTGACAAGATCATTATGACAGAGATCACAATGGAAACGTGAGATTTAATGTTTTGAAGATTTTAAGGTTACGTACACTAAATTGTACCGAACGGGCATGTATCCGACTGTATTTCTTCTAAAAATAAGCCATCAACATTTAAAATGTTGGTACTTTCTCTCCTTCGAGACTCTGTTCACACAGTTCCCTGAGCACTATTCTAGATCATTTTCGATGTTGCTATATGTGAGATATAATGCGATGCGTTTCTAAATGAGCAAGTACATTTCTTTCTCAATTCATCAGTCAAATACGGTGTTTCATTCTCTTCGATTTGATTTCACAATATGTTTAGTAGGCTGATTATCAGTGTGAAAAAACATGCATGGAAATGTGACAAATATGACGGAACGATGGGCTCTACCCTGTCACATTATAATGGTTAACCTGAATTTGGTCGAAAGTAAAATGTCGAAAATAAAAATGTCGAAATTAGTGAAGGAGAATAGTATAGGGAACTTTGTTATTGCACTGTTATAGTGAAGACTTTATTAAGGTTTAAAAATCGAACAACTTTCACAAAAAAACGTCTTAACGAATGCAACATTGAACGAGTGGTATCGTGTAAAAAACCTTTGTTCAAAAAATCGCGAAATAATCGATTATAATCATACGATTTAATCAATAATTTAAGCCGTAATGATCGTAGCAGATTTTAAAAATCGATTATAATCAGAATAATTGAAATAATCAATTAAAATCTGATTCTGCTACGAACATTACTGCTTAAATTATTGATTAAATCGTGTGATTATAATCGATTATTTCGCGATTTTTTGAACAAAAGGTTTTTATACGATACCAAGCGTTCAATGTTGCATTCGTTAAGATGTTTTTTTGTGAAAGTTGTTCGATTTTTAAACTTTAATAAAGTCTTCACTATAACAGTGCAATAACGAATTTCCCTATACTATTCTCCTTCACTAATTTCGACATTTTACTTCCGACATTACTCAGGAGATTCCATTAATGCATCCGCTAAATATTTTACTTGTTGATCTTTGATCACATTAGACGTTAGTTAGATACGTAGTAACTTACAATGGTTAGTACTCTTCCTGTACTAACTAAATTGAAGTCTTAAATACAAACACATTTTTTGCAGTAAAATTACATTGACTTTTAACTTCGGAATTTCAATCTGTACTTCTACTTGATTGCACTAATTTTAGTAAAAATATATTCATCACTGGTACTGCAGTAGATTTTCTATTCGCTTTTCTGACCCAAAAATTTGTAAATTCCCTAAATTTTGATTCTTTTTTCGTGACATTAGGTCGTATCAGTCGTCTAGTTTGATGTGCAATTAATGTAATATCTTTGATGCAGAAACGTATCACCTGCATGTGTTTTATCACTTCAGTAGTACATAAAACATATGCAACGAGTTGAATCCCCAAAAGATGACACTGCTTTCACAGTGATGATCATTTTTCAGTAAAACTAGACTCATCTATTTCTGCATTTTGAACGCAAATTCTTTTTTTCTCTACTTTTTACTGGCGTCCTATTTATGTTTTTCATTCTTGCTATTTATTCATCGTTGCTTATATTTTTATTTCATTTCTCTTAAGTAATCAATTTATCATTTTAAAACATTTGTTAAATTCGAAAGTAAATTCTAAGACATTTAAAACTATTTCTCATTAGAATTTAATTTAAACTAAAAATAAAAACTAAGTCGAATTTAAATTCACGTTAAACTAGCAGAAAAATGAAGCGTCTAATTAACTAGCACTGACGCTTCTGTTATTATCATCTATCCACTTGTGATATGGCTGGTGTTAGTTGCAAATGTACTTGTGTGTGCAACGGTAGTTGAAGACAAAGTAAACACGTATGCTCCTGAAATTTTAAATCTACAAATTATCTCGACTTCTAATATTAATACACATCAAAACATAGTAGAATCGATTGAAACTTTTCATCTTGTTGCTACGACATTTGTTGTTAGACTTCAAATCAATTGACGTTTGTGCAACAAATACGAATAAAAACAAAACCTGTAATTTTACTTAAGTACCTTATATTTGATACAAATCGACCCAGTACTGATCTACAATAGACGTTACCTGTGTAAAAGAACGAAGTATAGTTATTAAGTAAAAAGTATTTGTACTTTCTGAATTAAATAATACTGATGCAATGTCTGAATCCATTTTTACGCTAGATTGAATGTAAAGCCTGTCTAGTTGAAAAGCACATCGGACGAGATACTACGATCGACTAAGAATGTGTCAAGTCAACCTTGTTACGTAAGTATAAATACATCAGTCGAATTTATGCTTCTTTTTCTCCTATACGATTCTCCATATGATCTCGTATGATGATTATCTCAGGGAGTAAATATTGACTAGAAAATGAAAACAAAGAAGTGACGATGAACGTTTATCTCTCTATCCCATAATAGATATGTCAGTTGTTGCATTCTTTTATCACTAATTTCATTATTACCCGCAACTGTAATCGAATGGAGAATTTTTTTTGATATCATCATTGAAGCTGCCGATATTCATCAGCAATTCAACGAACCCATAGTATTATTTTAACGTACGTATTGATTTAGAATAAAAGGTGACTTTTCATTTGAATAGTATGATTGTATCTTAATCTGATGTTGATACCAGTATCATGAATACCGTGCATTGGCTGTCTTGCACAATTATGATTATTGTGGTTAGTCGGTCATTTTAGATGTATATAATATTCTTGATGAAGTGAACTATTCGTTTATTCGTAAGCAAAAGATCTTTTATCTCTGTTTTGCAAGATTTTCCATATTATCCCATTCTACAAAGTAATTCTTACTTCGACTTCGGATGCGTTCTACGTTTAAGATTTGTTTGTAAAAGGGAATCAAAACTTTCCCGACATCTAAAAATGTAATTCATACATCTGTAAAGACGATTGTAAATATCAATAGTTGATTATTGATTATCCATGATAAAAAATTCAGAAATTCTGATGAATTAAACCTAGTTTGAGTACAGCTCGGGATATCGCATTACATGAAGCAGATCAGAGACCGAAACGGGGCGGCGAGCAATTTCTCGTGAGTGGGAGGGGGGGGGGGGGAGGAAAAAAAGAATCCCCGGCATTTCCCTCGTTCTTCAATTTCACTATAAAGACGTTCATATTTATAAATACATATAATTATCAAAACAAAAGATTTTGTTTTCACTTATGGTCAGCATTTGATTGCATATAAGTGTGAGGATTTCTGCGAAACGTTCGTTGTCTCTATTGAATTCGGTGTTCAATATCGAGGAAGAAAACACTCTGGGATTCGTTCTGCATCCGAAATTCAAAACATTATTGTCAGCAGCGGCAGCTCAGAAATCAGAGTGTTATCGAACGGGTCGTGCATTGTTACCGAAAGGGAGCTATGCATCCGCATTCGATGGTCACAATGAACCACCAAGAAAAAAGCAAAAGAATTTTCTAGCACAATCGAAGGATGACGATGTAATAAAAACAAAATGTAAAAACACAACGGCAGCAAAGGTTGAACTCGATATTTATATCGATTGTAATGTGGATGAACATAAGAATTATGCGAATACATTATTATTTTGGAAAGAATACCAGGATATGGTTCCAAACCTCTCGAAGCTAGAACATCGAATATAGTGTCCTCTGCAGTTCAGCTGCTGTTGAAAGATAGTTTTTGACAGTAGATCTAATCGTCAATCAAAGTAGATATAATCTAGACCCAAGCACTGTTAACAATATGTTATTTCTTCGCTCAATAGAGAACGGCAAAAAGATTGATTGATCTCGAGAAACATGTTTTTGTGCTCATATCAATTTAGGCCATGAGAGACAAAGCTGACTTTTTATTTCTATGATTGTTTTTTGATATGAATCAATTGATTTGAGTCAGAAAAAAAAACAGCAATATCAAAAGAAAGATCACAAAAATCAAGAAAATGGGATTTAAACTGTCTCCCCTTAGATTGATATTTGGAACAACAAGTATACCGAATTTAATCATTTCAATCGAGTAGCTGATTTTTTTGATTTTAAATCAATTTTAAATCAAAAAAATCAGCTGTTTCCCCCTTGACTTAACCTCTACTCGTGAGCCAATTTTTTGTACTAATATCTGTAATTTTATGTACCATCGTGTGAAACTTGTTGTACTCTAAGATACTTCCATGTATTCTTGCAATATACTGTGAAATAAATTATAAAAATAAAAGTCGAAAACAACCTTAAAAATTTTAATGATACAACTAAAATCAATCAAGAGAATATCAGAACGGCGAGTGACGGGGAAACCCTTGTCGGGGAGGGGCGGGGCGAGGCGAGGATAGAAAAAAAATTGAGTACGGAGTGGGGCTGAGTAAGATTTTTCTACGGCGAGGTGGGGCGGGGAGTGAAAAACTTCCCCCGTTTCGGTCTCTGAAGCAGATCATGCAAGTAACAATCTTCCAGAGCGATTCACATGGCAGATGCTGATCTATCAGATTGATCTAAACATGGAGCACATGTAATTTAATTTCTCTTTTAAACTCAAAATAATAGTCTTAGAAATTTTGAGACCGTACACATGTGCATGTATAAGTAAAATATGAATTAGATTTCCTGAATACTAAAGCCTAGTATCAAAATTCATTCATCTATGGATTTTATATTTTTTCAAGATAGAAAATACTTTTTCATATGAGAAGTACTATGAATTGGTGAATTACATGGAGCAAATTGTTTTTTAATTCCAACTATCATATGCATCATTCGTCGTTGCCATCGGCTATAATAGTTTCTATTCAAACAATTCTAGTTTTTTGAAAATTTTAGCTAACTCACCGTATATCTATAAGACGAAAAACATCGCAGGTTATATGCATGAGATCTTTCTCTAACTTAGGACCTGTAACTCTACCAGTCAACCGGCATTGATTATATCGTTGTTTCGAAAAACGGTCAAGTTTTCTTTGGGTCTATTTATTGGAGTAGTACAAAGCGATAATAATACGAGAAAATTCGTTGAGGAGTTCTAAAATTAATGCATTAAACTTAGTTTCTAATTAGTATGAATTTCAATAGAAGATAAGCAATTGGATAGAATTCTTGAGTATAGCAAGAGTGAGATAATAAAAAAGTGAACTACATAGTTGTGCTAGCAGCACAAATGGATATTTTTGAATTGTAGAGTTGCTGAGTCACTATGATTCGTGCTTCTTCTGATGGATGCATCACTTTCGAAGTAAGTCAATTTCGTTCAGTAATTCTACATTAGTTCGAATCCTAAAGTATTTGACTAGAATTGTAAGGATGGCCTGAATAACTAATTAGAAGAAATATATTTCTTCAAAACTTGATGATATTGAAGAACAAGATGTACAGATGAAATAATGCACGATGGTTTTTTTAATGTTATGTGATGCATCTATGAACTAATGATAAATGAATCATTCATATAAACATAAGAAATGCGTCATCATGCTATTTTAGACTGAAAATTATTGATCGAGAGATCTGAAGTTCGTCAACATACTATTTAGTGTGTTTTGATTGAGAGACTACGCAGTAAGTTAAATATCATACTTTTGCACTTGAGTATCAAGTATTGTAAATGATGCGAATTCGAAGGTATCATAAAAAGTATTTCCCTCATGTATATTGATAATATGTATTACTGATAACGTTATGTACTAAACATAAAACAGTAAATTCATCTAGGTTGCACGAATTCCAAGATAGAAGGTTAGTATGCAATCGATTCAACAAGATGCACGGATAGTTTCTAGGTAATTGACAAGTTGTACTCGAAGAATATATTTAATACCATGAACTGTCTGTTAGAATTTATTTTCGTTCCTATCGATTTGTTTATTGCTAATGTATCATGAGCTTTCCCTATAGTTGTGTACTTTCTGCTTTCATAGAAAAGAATTCGATACTATCTTTTGGATTCTTCAACGTCTGCTTGATAAGTTTTTTATTTTCTTTGCTTTGACGTCCAAGGTTAATAATAAAAGAAAAAATAGTCATGGTTTGAATATTCGATGAAGAAGAGAGCCAGTACGCGGCAATGATTTAAGGAGAGAATCCTTGTAAATGCTGGTATGGTGTTTGCGTTTATTCAAGATAAAGGTCATATATTAAAAAACCGTACAGTAATAAAATTGTAATTATTCGGAGACTGTTGGTTAGAATCAAAAAATAAGCACGCGCCCCCCCCCCATCTCTGACCAACTCATAACCTCAAAAGAATTTGTATACGTGCCGAAGTGAAATTTCACTACAATCATATGATCTGATAGACAGAGGAAATCCCCAATTCTTCGATCATGCTCACTATGAAAATGTTATTTATTTCTTGGAAATGAAAATTTTGGCTAAAAAATATTTGAAGCGTCAATATTTTTGGCAAAAGCTTCTGAATCCACTAGGAAGCCTTGAACAAGACCACAGTTGTACTCGATGCATTGTTGAGCAAATTGTGGACTCGTCGTTCCACATGCATCACGAAGTAGAATACAGTCGAAGCCTTTGCTGAAAGCATCTTGTAGCGTTCCCGAAACACAGTGATCAGTATTGACACCAGCAAAGAAGAGTGTAACGATCTGTTGATCGTGAAGATATGATATCATTGGGCTTTCGTCGGACCACAAACCGGAGATACGATTCTTCAAAGCATTAAAAAAAACGATTGCTGAACAGAAACTTTATTCAACTATGAGTTCTTTTTATGAAGTTTCTGAATCCGTATCCGAGTAAAGATTCCTATCATTCGACAAAGAAATGATTCGCATACCATTTTACTAATAGAATCAACAATACTTAGAAATAGTTATTATCAACTTCTGTAGTTCAAGACTTACTCACTCCAATGATCTAGACAAGCGAATTTCTATTTACTCTTTGTTTCATTCGTTGTACTGCAAGAAATTTTATTAAAACTTCATAGATATAGTAAATAAGAAAGATATGTTCAGAGGACGGTTTTTGATGAGATTTATTTAGAGTTTTGATAAAATTAAATGCAAACAGCATATCGGACTAGTAATAGTGAAGTTGTTGCTTTGCGGAAAAATTTACAAATGATTGAGTAGTTTCTGATTGATGAACTCAATATTCAATGTTTTGAGTGTGATTCTCTATGATTTGAGTTATCTTGTTTTTATGTGTAATTGAAGTTTTGATGGGGAAGAGTGTCTTATTAAAATTAGAATCAACTCGATCATACTCAACAAACTATAATACATCGGATCCAGAACAATATATCACATTTGTCTATTATTCCACATGTGTAATGAGAGTTTTACTGAATTCGAACATATTACTTTATGAAACCATTGATCAGGTTTCGAGCTTGATTGACTAGCCTCGTAACTTGTAAGAAGTGGGTCGTAGAGTCTAGCGTTCCACGTATCACGCATTAATAATCGTCCGGCTTGCACAGGTGTACCATCCGCAAGTGTAATCTCTCCTATGGGTTCACCGAAACCTATGAAAGTTTTTTTTCTTTGTGAGACATCTGTTGTACTGCTCAGCAAATCGGATCCGAATATTCGTTTCAAACATGGTGGTGCTTGATCAATATCCTGTTGCGTAAGACCCCAGTTGAGCCAAATAATTTGAATGGCAGCTTTGTGCGCCGCTGGAATTACAAATTGGAGAAGCTTATTCGTTGCTGCTATTCCAGCATCATGCAAACGTAATGCTGGATGCAAGAAAAAGTTCTGCATGTCAATGATTACAAGAGCAGAGCGAGCTGGATCCACTATGATGGGGTTCGTGCTCGTTTCGAAACGAACGAAACTTTTGTCATGACCACCTCGAGTTAAATCGAAACTATTGCTCTTAGAATACAACCAGAAGTTTGATGGACTACCGATGACAATAGACTGCTTATCGGATTCTTCAGTGGTACCATGGTTTTGCTGATTCATTGTTGGATAAAGAAAAACAAAATGTCGGGCTAATAGTGAATCAAAGATATGAGATCTAGGTAGAAACTATTCGTCCTGCGTTTAAAAGATGATGACTTATCTTCAGTTGATATTCGTCATTTGTAAGCGCCAATAACAAACCTTGTTTCTTATTTCGTCTTCTATTCATTCATCTACTGATAAGCATCTGTACATCGAACGTCGCTAAGTTATGATAATTGTTTGATTTATATGTACTAGAGCCTGTTTCATTCAATCAAGACCAACAAGAAATGCTTTCTTTTTCATGTGACAAGTACAAGGGTAAGATATGATTCCATAGTACAGTAAACAGCAATGTCATTAGAACAGATTTTGCTTTGCATAGATCTTCTTTAGAGATATGAAACACATAATAAATCATTAAAGAAAAACATCTCATTCATTTCATGAGAAGCGTCAAAGCAATTAATTAGAGTAGCGCTGATGATCTGTGTGAAGCTAAACAAGATGCTTTACATGATACTAATATTTTTCAGCATATTTTATGCTATATAGTTGTTTCAAGAAGTTTTTGAATTCGGTTTTATTCCTCTTCTTAAGAAGATGGTCGAATTGACAACATAGATGAGTAAGCTTATCACATGACGGGTTTATCTATAAAATGAGTTGATTCAAGTACTCATGTTTATAATCGTGACACTGCCTATTCTGTTATCATTTGTTAAACTTGTCATTTAAACTCACGTTTGTATACTGTGAATATACCTTTGTATGAGGCTGTTAATTAAGACAACATCCAAATCAGCATCCGCATCCTTCTCATCAATCGTATAAAAACAAATTTCACAATTCTATACTGAAATTTATAGCAACCATAGAGTAGCTTTTGTCACTTACCACTATATTTGTTGCAACGAACACTATTTAGTTTTACGATAAAGAGTATCATCTTTCTGCTCAATAATGGTGCTAGTTGTTGGTTGACGCTATGGCAGCGTTACTCAATTAAAATAAACCACGTGGGAAAAAGCGTTGAACAATCAGATACAGATTGATATCACTCAATGTTGTATCATTTGATTTTAATCGAGGATGTTTTATTCCATACAAGAATGAGATTGTCATGTACAATTTCTTCATCAACTATTTTCACGTGGATGTTATATTTCTGTGCGAGAAAATTGCTAACATTCATTATATGTAATCGAAGTTAGCCTACACCAGCTCATAGACATAAAACTAGTATAAATCGCAATTGTAATCATTGGCTAAAAGAAATATTTTTCTCATACTATGGAAACAAGCTACTGGGACAATATCACTAACTTCTAATTAACAAAATAAAATATTTGATAAAGAAAACTTAAGTTCTCGAAATATTTAGAGAATTTCATGAAATTACAATATAGACGATTTACAACAATTGATGTTTTGAAACCGCGAAGTCTTAAATAATCACTTCAATATATGAGAAAGATTTTTATTTCAACATGTCTTTCGTCATGAGAAGCTTTTATCGATGTGTAAAATATCACAGGTGCTAATTCAAACAAAGAATGTCAGATTTTGATATCTTATGAAGGACTAGTTCACAGTTCTTCGAACCGATTGTATCTATAACTAGATCTTATTAAATAATATTGCAAAGAACTTGTCATAGCTCTTCAATGAAGCATTATCTTAAAATCGCATCGTACTTGTTTCACTGAATTTTCGGTTGATATGATAACATTGATTCATAATTCAAGTCATACGAATTTGATCTTAAATTTTATTTCAATATAAATCTAATAACAAGAAGAATATGCGGCGATTTTTGACCGAAAACATCGGTAAGGCATCAAGTTATTTCATTCTCAAATAGATTCTATATTTTTAACTTCCTTGTGGATGATAGTCACTGTCCAAAGATCTAACATTTTCTTCTGCTAAAACTTGTCAAATATATTTTAAGTGATATCAGAAGCTTAGATAGAAAAAGAAATCTTACACTAGAAGCTCTACTATTTCCGGTTATTCAACTAAATACACAAAACATAAATTCAAGATTCAGTAAAACAAATCGAATGACACTGTAAGCCATTAAAATTTCGGTAAGTTTCACAAGTTTGTTAGTGATTCAAAGACACTGTCATAGATTCATTATGAGCATAAACAAAAGGTTTCGCCTTGACGGCTTTTCCTGTCAGAAGAATTTCAGAATCGCCGTTTGATAGATACTAAAACATTCCCATTGTTTAATTCTTACGTCTATTGAAGTTGACATCGATGGAAAAAAACAATTTGAATTTTTTTTACGTCAAAACAAAACTTGTTCTGATAACACCGAAATACATCTGCGTCAATTTATTAAATGCATGCTATGAGAAAGATCAATTATTAGAGTGTCCTGTCGAACAGTGGTTTTTTTTATGAAAGAGGCACTTAATAGAATAGGTCCTATTGAAATGAATCAAGATTGCCAAGGATTCTTACCTGAACAGAATCCAACTATACTGATCGTGAAACAACAGGAACGCTCCACAGTTTAGTTGTGTAAATGCAAAATGTACTTGATTCAATGTGCACTACACAAGACGATGATCATCACATACCATACAATGTTTGTGATATTCATCATTTTTAAGTTATAGTCAGATAGAAAATCTCATAACTATGGAAAAACATATCGACGTGTCTGCTTTTTCGATATTCATGTTTTCTGTGATTCAATAGAATCCTAGCAATAGTGGATCTCTGACAAACCATCTACTGAACTTTAATGAGAGTAAAATATATTACTCAAGTAACATCTTTCGCTGATATTTAAATTAAGAATCTAGAACACTTGCTAAAACCGCTGATAGGAAATTGAGCACTTTTGATATTGCCGTGAGTTCACTGGAAGAGATTCTCATCTATTAGTATCGTAGACTTGCACATGAATCAATGATGTATATAAAAACCAAGTTCGAATTATAATTTCTATTGCTAGAAAAGATTTAGCAAAACACCGACTGATTTTCTTTTCATATCACTTCTATTTCGTTAACCGAGTGATTAGTGTTATCGATAGCGTACAACAATTAGAGGCGTCCGTCGATGCTTTGATTGATACAATTGACGGCAATTCTTGTTGACCTTGTCAAAAAATTGTCTTACTTTGGATAAAAGAAATGGATTGACATAGAAAAATGAAAGTAGAGATCGTTATCAAAGAGCATTACTCTAATTTTAAGGGCTAAAAGAAGTTTCACAGCAGTATATATAACGGAAAAACTAGATATTTTCTCATGTAAGTGACTATTTATTGTAGCGGCAACAGATCTTACTTTTTTAAACATAGTAAATATCTCTGTTGTGCATAGAAAAGCTCTTTTGACTATAAAAAATGTTCAGTATGGTATCTTCTTAAGAATATAAAAACCTATTAAAAAACAATACATATATACTACTAGTAGAAAGTGCACATCACAGCAAATAACAATCTTGATAAGAAAATCAAGAAAACTAATACAAAATATACATGAAATGGCACAAAAGATAGCAATTAAATTTTTAAGATGTAAAAGATTTAATCATTTGAGGAGTCATGACGAATATGGTGTTGTTGTAATCGTTGTTCAGCGATTTCTTTCAATGTCGTTGTTTTCTCGTGATCAATAAAAACATAAGATCTCCACGTGTTTGGACCAGGCACAGATTGTATTGTATCATTGATTGGATCTGTTGACAAGGTTGCATGTGATGTTTGCTAATGAAAAAAAACAAAAGAAGAATTGAAGATAAAAGAATTCATCTAGACGATTATTTCTATATATAGTAGAACATTGATGTACCTTTTCATTATTCATTGGTAATTCTAATGATGATTTAGACTTGAGAGTGTCGGTTTTACATTCTGTATAATTGACTTCAATTGAATTTCTATACGGTTGATGGTTTCCTTCGAAAATAAAATAATTTTCTGATAGATCCGGTTGAGAATGTCGATAAAATGATGTTTCTGATGATAGTGATATAGATGACTGTGTTCGTCGTAGATTATTCAATGTTGATGAAACTGTCGTTAAACTTAACGACGATTTGTCTTGTTGATCATTACATAATTCATTTGAAATAGATGCTATACGTTCATCTAAATAATTGACAAGATTTCGAGCTCGCTTACAACGAAATGCATAACGTGCTTGACCAAGAGGTGCTCGACGGCCGCATTCAAGAATAAATATTGAACCATCTAAACCATAACGTTTTATTGTATTTAATGGAATAAACAATGATTGTCGATGTTTTTGATGTATACATAAATTATCATTTAACAACTGAATTTTTGCTGATGAGTGTTTTCGACCATAAGAATTTATATTGTCAACTTTAAATATATCTTCATGATTTCTAGTGGAACTATCTAATGATGAATTCTGATTACCCATATACGTATCTGAAAAAGAAAACAAACAAACAAAAATCGTCATATTTATTAAAAACATGTGTCGCATTTGTTTTTCAATCAGATTTGTGTTTTTAATGAAATTCGGGGTACAATATTCATAGATTGTAACTCCTGAAACAGTAATTTGCAAGCATAGGGTATTTTTATAGTCGCCACATCTGATGATGATTTGCAAAACTGACACCTAAACAAAAAAAAAACTTTCATTTATTATTCGGAATGAAACGACAATGATTTTATTTTTACCATCCATTGTAACCGAATAATCCACATTGATTACAAACATCGACTTGAAATTGATCACTCGAGATCATAAGACGTTCAAGTATAAGCATACTAGACATGTAAAATACACGTTGATCGTAAATAAAGAAAAAAGTCAATTTATATTTTGTACCTCGCTCCATAACCGATAAGACAATCACCTAGAAATGAAAAATATAAACATCAATCATTTGACATAAATATCAACTGTAGTAAGTATAGTGTCTAAGTATTATATGTACAATCATACATCAAATGGATTACAGTACCTAGAAATAAGAGTATCCAAATCATTTGACATTTCATAGGTTTTGTTTTATTGGTCGTTTTAAAGACATTTTTGTTTAAATAAAAAAGAGAATGAAATAGTCTTTCAAACAACTAATAATCATCATAAATGATCGGACGAAAGGTACGCACTAGAGATTTATTCTACCTAACATAGTAGTAGATGAAGGATTCTGTGAGATTCAGTTGGAGAGTTACTCTTCGTAATTGAGCAAATTTTTTACACTTCACTAGTCGTTCATTCGCCGTTTATCATACGATTTCTCATTACAACATCGACTCGTTCATTGATCCTAAGTAGCTCGTAAAATGTCTAGTCATATTGATAGATACTAATTAAATGTGAATCACACTGACTCAATGACTTTGACCTGAGGCATATCGTTTACTCAAAAATACATAGTCCTATCTTCAGTGCATCAGATATGGAACGTAATAAAGATGATGTTTCATTTAAAGATTATGATGCTAGACAATAGAACTCAGTTATAAGAATACTTACTGATAGAGAAACTCTTTCGAATAGTCAACATACTGTTTACTAATGAGTAAAACATACGGGTGTCCTTACTACCACTGTTCGATCGAAAAGAATTCTTTTTAAGTAAAACAAAAAGTAGCAAATTTGATGACACATCATATCGAGAGCGTGTGACGATTGCAATCACAGTTACTATGTGATGTACACAAAGCGAAAAAAAGGTGCCATGCTATTTATTACAATTTCGAGTGATCCTGCAACTATTTTATGATCTTTAAACGTATCAAATGAACTTTTTCAGAAATTATAATAAGATAAGTGAGATTACTCTATTATAAAACAAAAGTTCAATTCTTTGTAGTAGTAAAAACATAATCATTTAGTAGAAGAATAAAAGAACTTATGAATGTTAGTTTTAGCTTTTTTCTGTCTATGAAAAGCGGTAATGTTTTCGACAGTTGTAGTCATGCATTTCTGTTTTACACATTACTAGTGAAAGAAATATCGATGGCTCTTCTGTATTTTCATTTATGCAAACAGTTTTCAATATTGTTGACCCTGACAAAAAAAAACAAAATCTTCTGTGTTTAGATTTTCCAACAAGAATCTAGTCTATGCTATACGTACTACCGTATGCTGCTGTTCATCTACGTTTCATTACAATATCAAATAGATAGCTTTCAATCACATTCGTTAGTGTATTTGTGATTTATACTGTATTCATTCGAAGTGTATATAAGTGTACTTACGTTCCATTTCACCAAGTCGAAGACCACCATCTCGCGATCGACCTTCCGTCGGTTGTCTCGTTAGGACCGATCGTGGACCACGAGCTCTAAAATATATATTCTCAGTCATATATGTACAACTGCAAACTTGAACATATCCTACCTTGCATGCATTTTATCTTGAACCATATGCTTAAGTTTTTGATAAAAAATAGGTCCAAAGAAAATATATGATTGTAACGGTTCACCAGTTAAGCCAGATGTCAATAGATCTTTACCCAAATAATTAAATCCTTTTTCGATTAATACTTTTGATAAATCAGCAATTTTATCACCACCGAATGCTGTACCATAACTAACAAATGCCGTATAGAAAAGCAAAATGACTTTTGAAAAATCTAATATACTATTCGTTGTAGAAGAAATGGAAAAAATGTCAAGATCAGTTTAACAGGAATGAATCTGTAATACATCAATAGTTGATCATCATTTAGAAACTCGTTATATTCTGTGGCCTTACACTCAGACATAAGACTTGTTAGTAGAGGTCATTTAAAAGAAAACACATGGAGAAGTAGAAGGTCTAACACAGTCTAACCATGACAACTTTAGTCTAACTCGTACAAACTATGGTAAATTATATCAAAGGATACATCATGTTGAAAACTACCATTGATAATAATAGATCATGATAGTATTGCTCTCGTAGAACTATGAACTACCTACTAAAATGGTGTTTAAGTACACATGTATTTATGCTGACTTCTTCGAAGAGAAAAAACCACAAAAATACAACTAAACTCACATCTTTACGAAATAGGAAGCTTAAAAACTGTGATGAAGTTCGTCTTTTCCTCATTACGTCGGCAAAGAATTTACTTACTGAAATTTTCCCTCTAAAACTCCAGCTTTACCACCTAATAATTCAATCAATTTTCCAATTGTCATTCGACTTGGATATCCATGTGGGTTCATAATTATGTCCGGACACATGCCGTAATCATTAAATGGCATATCTTCTTGTTGTACAATCAGACCACAAACACCTTTCTGTCCATGACGTGAACTAAATTTATCTCCGATTTCGGGACGACGTGTTTGTCTTGTTAATAATTTAACAATAAACATATCCTCATGATTGCTAGTGAGAATAACTTTTTCAATACAAGCTGGAACTGGATTACGATAAATTAATGGTGTTTCTTTATCTTCAGGTTCGGCGAATACATTTCCCGCTGATGCAGCTGTACTTTGTTGTTCAGCTAATGTCATTGTAGTTGAACTTGGCGTATATTTATTTACAAGAACTTGTTTATTATCAACGATTTCACCAACACCAACAATACCATCCATATCCAGTACTTCATGTTCCCATTTAGGTTTTTTTGTATCAATATTAATCAATGGTCCTTTGATTTTATCACATGTTTGATTGGGATAACGCTTCATAGCGACGGTTTGTTTTTTATAAACAATACATCGTCCAAAACCTCTGTCTAACGATGACTTATTAAGAATAAGTGCATCTTCAATATCGTAACCGGAATAACTCATTACAGCAACAATAGCATTCTGACCGGCTGGAAGTTTTTCGAGATTAATTAGTTCAATAGTCTAAATATTAATAAGAACATAATTATGTTTACGTTAAATAGTAATATACATATGCAATTTATTTACTCGTGTTTTAACCATATGGCGTTGTGGATAAACAAGTAAATACAATAAAGTATCACAGCGTTGTGATTGATTATAACCAATAGCACCCCTAGAAGTAAAATGAATAAGATCAGTAATATTCTATTGATATTGATAGCGAAATTATTCAATGAAACGTACACTGTGTATGTGCATATATTATAAATATAGAAGAGTTGATCATTTTATATCATTCATAGGATAAATCATCTTCAAATATTCGATTGCATATCCAGAGGTACGATTCTTTATCAGATGAATACTTTTGAGCAATAGAAAAGTTTTGAATGTTTCAGCTTATTCAGGGTTGATCTTCATCACAAATAAATGATGTTCATGGGGAGTGATCAACTGCTAACTTTAATGTTCAAATTTTTCAATAGCAGAGTTCTCGAAGCAAACTAGTTAATTATATAACGGATATATCATTGAGAAATTTGTTCATGCTAATGTTCTAATCAATAATTTATACTGTCACAGCTATCTGATAAATCAATCAGTTCAATTTCCATTGTTCAAGAAAGAAAAGTTTAAAGTATCTTCTATTCTAAATTCTTTTGTTTCCATGTGTTGATATTCATCTCGATTGAAAACTGATTAGACATTGGAAAAACTCTCTTTTCATTATCTTCGAAGTTACCATGAATTTTAGCGGCTCATTGATAAAGTTCATCTAGAATGGATTTGGCTATATGAACATACATGTCTACGATAGAACATCTATGAACATTTTCAAATCTATCATTACTAAAGAAGTGTAGATAAGACAGTAATAGTTAAAAAGAAAACTAGTGTATCTGAGTAAAAGTGATACTTTGATGGATTTAAATGGCTTTCAAACTATTCATCGATAGCAATGTTGTATTCAATTTCTTATACGATACATTTTACAATCAGGTATTTCTTTTATACGTCATACGATATTCGTTCACTTCGTCCTAGATCATTACGCCAGATCTCAAACTAGTAGATCTTTTGTAGAGGAAAACCTTCCAAGAGAAAAATTTGCTTTTTTTGCTCAAACTCAAACTGATCAATACCATTCATTAAGAGATGATGTTCAACAAAAATCAAATCATAATGTTTTGTTTAACTACAACAACAATGAATCGTTAATTTTTGTCTATCATGAATACTGTTGAAAAAAGAATTATACGTACATTGCTTGTTTACCCATAGCACATTGATATGTATTACGTGGTGACTGATTATGATGCGGATATGGAATGAGACCAGCACATGCACCTAACAAAGTGAACGGTTCGATTTCTAGATGAGTTGTTGTTCTATAAAGCAACAAAGAAAGCAAATGATTCATAATAAATGGTATAATATTTATTTTTACTTATTAATGTCTTTTTCGTAAACGGCTATATTCGAATCACCTTCTTCGTTAACGTCAAGATATTCAACAAGACCTTGTCGAAGAAAATCAGTAAATGTTCTACAAATAAAAAAAAAACAATTCATGACTCTCATCAATTGTCTCTTTTTTATATCAATCGTTTACTTCTGCCCAAGGGCAAGCTCTTGAATGTGTTGATTAGTTACTTTTGGTTGACCTTTAACAACGATAATATATGGCCGACATAATCTTCCGCTATCAGACGAAATATTGATAACACGTTGTTTTTTTAACGTATATACCGATATAAATTCATTTAGATAACCTTTTCGCCGTAAAAATCTGATAGAATCAATTAATTTTTTCGGTTTATTTGTTGCACCAATTATATTACCATTGAGCATAACAATGAACACATTATCGGCATAGATTTCTTCTCCGTTCATCATGGTTATATCTTCAATGCCCAGATTTTGTGCTAAGCGTATTAAAGGTTTTTCTTCTATATCAGTTGTTATATGTGTCATCAAGGCAAGATTCTTGACAAGACCACAGCCTTCACCTTCGGGCGTATCTGATGGACATAACATGCCCCATTGTGATGGTTGTAGAGATCGAGGACCCGATACTTTACGTGTTTTTTCAAATTGACTTGTTATCATTGTCATCATGCCGACACCGGCAACATAGGATAAACGTGAAAGTACATGTGTAACACCATGTCGTTCCATTTTAAAACGTTTTATTGTCCAATTACCAGTTGATATTGCAATAACGAGACCATTTGTGATGATGTCTGGTCGAATATGTTTTGTTATATCGAATTGTTGAGCTCGTTGTCGTGGAATCATTTTATTAGCAACTTTTTGTAACTATCGAGCAAGAAGAAAAGATTTCAATATTGATTTTATTTATTTTTTCGTTAGTTGAGATTTACTTCAGTATTAAATCTTTTAAAGAGATCTTCAAATAGAAGAGCAATCAATTGTCCAGCTAATTCCAAACGTTTATTTCCATAATAATCTCGATCATCAATATTAACGTGACCTAACTGTGCTTGTATAACACGTCGCACCATGGACGCAGTATAGACAGCTTTTAATTTATAATTATATTCGATAACCTCTGATGAAAATGTAACGAAAAAGAAAATATTCTATTCATAACTATGTTAACTTACTGGCACATGAGCTAGTATAATATGTGCTAATAATTCGCGTGCTTCATCAATTCGATTACGTCGAGCTGATTGATTTGATGCATATTGTTTTGATGAACTTTTCATTTTCGTTGAAATATATTTTAATGCCTTTAGTAGAAAGAAAATCTCTACATTTTCAGATAAAATATAATCTTCATACGTTTCAAGTAAAATATAAAACATGTAAATCGAACCAATTTATTTACGCTTAAGTGATGAACAGTCCTGATAGTATTTCGTTCTAGTTCCATCGAAATCAGGAAGTACATATGTAAATAGCGTACGTATTTATATATTGACTGTCGATATTTAAGTGACAAGTTTTTTTTGAAACCTCAGACGATTCGTGATTTTATGCATGTCGAATCCTTATTGAAGTTGACACCTCACTAACTGATATCTTGAGAATCATTCTAAGTTCTTGTACAAACACGAACTACTGGAAGAATTCACGACATCGATGCATTGCTTTTCATTCAGCATGTGTACACATGATGACATCAATCGTCTGAGTTATTAACAACATGAAACAAATATGGGATATTAAGTTTTTCGATAAGAACTTATGCCATTTCTTAACTAAATGATATGACTAACTCTCAATCAGGAAAAATGAAGTCATAGACAAAAAAATATCTTTCATAATTGAAACTACGAAAGCAATCGGAAGACAAATGATATAAATAGTTTCCATGAGTTCTTAGTTTTGATACGTATGCAACCCCCCCCCCCTCCGCCACACACACACACACACACAAAATAACTTTTTTCAACTGATATTATCTTTTTGTTTAAACTTCTTGTTTCCAATGATGAAATGTCCCACAAAAGGGCATTTTTCTATTGATCATGACATTCATGTCACAATAACAATCATGAGATTGACATTTTCAGTTACTTTGAACATCTAGTTTTATTAGTGAAAAATCTAGTTAGATGCGCATAAATCGAACATGGTGACCTATTCTTACGCAGTTATGGAAAGAAACATCGAACTTATTTAGGATAGTTGTTTCCATTGCATAGTTTCCTCGTTAGTTGCTTAGCATAAAGTTGACAGAATTTTACCAGTCAACTGTAATCAACCCTATGCTGATATACATCTGTTCTCGAGAAATAAGATATCGATTGCATAGCATAGATTCGAAAATATCAGCTATAAAAGCATCTTATACTAATTGTGACAGCTCGTTGGTCAATATTTCTTCGAATAGTCGAATGCAAGTATATTAATCAATGATAAATGTTTACCTGCATCTGTGTAAATATTCCTAAACGATGGCATTCTTCAATCGATGCTGAGAAACAATTCAAAATATATTCTTCAAAACCAATCAATTCCGCTATTTCTTGATCTGATTGAATTCCATAAGCTTTAAAAGCTACCACAATTGGAATATCCTATCATGAGAATTAATTAAATATCAATAGACTCAAAACTTTGTCTTACATCTGTCAAACTATTATGTGCTAAAAAGTATCGACCTTTGCTTTCATAAACACCCGTTTTTGTTTTTGTTTGTTGTGTCGTACTAAATGCATAAAATATCCAACAGATCATTGACAAATCGCTGAATATTATCATGTACAAACCTTGTAACCGTACATTGAAAACGATCTTTTGAATCTTTTTCAATTAGCATTCGATTTTTAGATATTTGTTCTTGAATTAAAATAACACGTTCAGTACCTGAAAAAAAGATATCAATGAAATTTAATAGAAGATCTTTACGTTGAAAAATTTACCTCTCGTTATGAAATAACCACCGGGATCAAGTGGACACTCTCGCATTTTAGCCATTTCGGCTTCATTTTTTTGATAAAGTACACACTTACAACTTCGTAACATAATCGGTAATCTAAAGATTTTCAATCTATAAAATCGAATCTCATTGAACAATAAGAAGGTTTACCTGCCGATAATTAAATCTCTACGTATCATACGTTCTTTGCCACGTATATATTCAATATCAACAGATATTGGTGCTGAATAAGACATATCACGTAAACGACACTAATTATACACAAAAACACATGAGAATTAAAGTTTCTTCTTATACATTAGTATTTATAAATACTTCATGAGGTGTTATTGGTCGTACGATATTGACACCATCTTCTATGCATGGCGAAAGAACTTCAATGTTTAAATATCTATAGAAATGAAAAGAAATATCTTTCACAATTATATAGGATTCGTTTTAAATATAAACCTCATATAAAATGATGGATCAGATTCAATTAGAATTTCTTGATTTGCTAGCATGATCTTTTTTATCTATACATACATTAATAGTCGCATTATGAAAAGAAATTATTCTCTTCTATTTACTTCAGTGTTGACAAAATAATCAAACGAATCAAGATGCTGTTTAACAAGTCCTTTGATTTTAAGAAACGCTGGCACAAGCTTCCATTTATCCTAACAAAATTAACATAAAATAAAAGACAAATTGGCTCAAAAATGAAATTGTTCACTTACTTCAATACTTTTCACTGGTTCATCTAATTGTTTATCCATTGTATCAAGAGTTTCGTTCGTTTGAATGCCCACGATTTTATTTATCTAGGATAAGAAAAGACAGTTTATTATTTATGTATTTCAATCAATTACATTAAATTTGATCGTTTTTTTCTATTCATTCCTTTAATTCATAGGTGGTTGACTGACTGACTGACAAGTCTCGATCATGACTCATCAACTCTTAAGTATGCAACACATTAATGCACTTCGAAATAGAACTTGTATAACTATATACATACGTTTAATATGACAGAGTCAACAGTAGACAGGGTTAGGAATATTAAAAAGAAACAACATTTTATCCATATTTATGAATTGGGCATAACTATCTATGGTTACATTGACCTAAAACAAGTTTTTCCCAAGGATTAGTATGTATAATTATAGACATTTATTAAGTTAATTATCTTGACTCAATCATTCGAATGAGGACTATGAAAAACAAAATTATATTATTGTGTTTGAATATTTGTGAATGATACAACGACTAGAAGAAGAGTACTTCTAGATTCCATTTGCCTAAGTACAGATGCATTATTCCTTAATAAAACAAATGTAAGTCTATTAACAAGAGATATAAAACACTGGTAGTGCCCTTTTATCAACGATCGGAAGTTCTTTTGATGTTTGTCTTCTTTATTTAATCTTTTATTAATGTAAGACAACACAGAAATGTCATTTTGTCAAGCATAATTCTTCCTCGTAGCCATGATAGACAAGAGAAAAACTAAAAAGGTTTTGTTATCATTTTTTGAAATATGATATATAAACACAAGAACAAAGGTTCGAATTAACACTACATGATCAATATATCAAGCTTTTTCTGATGATGAATACAATCAATCAACAAGAAAATCAACTTTTTAAGAAGAATTCGAAATGTTTCTTTTTTGTGGCTTTTTTTATCGTCCATATAATACTTCGATATGTCCATAGTTTCACAATTATCAATCCACCAAACAGAATTTTTTAACGACTACGTTGATCATTGCTTAATATTTTTTTTTCTTGTCCTGTACATCTCAAATACTACATGTAATAAAAGTAAATAATCAGAATTGCGAAATACATTCTTCGTCATCGTATCTGACGCAATATAAAAGCAACATTTGAGACTCATTTAAACATTTTTCTACAATCATGTCTGAAAGACGCCGCCAATTGACAACATCAAAACAATCATATATGATGAAGATTAGTACTTTCAAAAAGCGTAAGCATGTACGTTTTGGTAAAAAATTCAGACCAAACGAACAGCTTATAGAATTTCCATCTTTTTCTTTACTAGGAGGTAATCGTAAAGATCCATTGAATTTAAATGAGTTAATTCGACAACAACATCAATCATCAACAAACAATATAACTACATCAATGGATTTTCATCATTATGATCAACCAATTGAACTTTTACTTCCACCGAATATACATGATCCTCTTTGTCTTGAGATTTCCTTAAATAATAATGAATATTCTATTGATTTTACTAGTATCAACCGGAATACGACGTGTCGAATGGTAAAAGAAAATTTTCAACTGAAAAGTCGTTATCAACTTTGTGATCATCAAGTACCAATGGCACAAAACAACATCATGCAATGAGCGGATATTAACTATTTTATTGTAAAAACTCTTTTATTGTGTTTTCTAAAACTTACATTACATATATGTATATTTCCTATTTAGTGTGTCATAATGATCATGTGACATTTTCAATAGATGTATCATTGATTATACGAATTCGTTTTGTACAATTAATTCTGTAGCGACACGCAATGACTTCACAGATACCAGCGCTAACATATATTTTGCTAAGCATGATTGTTGAATTCGAGCAAGCTGAAGTTCAAGATGAAACAAATACTTCTTCATTGATTATTCTATTCGTTTGAATATGAGAAAATGACCTTAGAAAAATGTTGAGTTCAAGACTATTACGAATCAACACAATGCAATCAGACAATAGGAACATGATGAATGAATTGTACTTCAATTGGATGAATTGATTTTCGTAGTAAAAGTGTTATTAGATGAAGAGTCATTATTATGAATACTTGATTAGTTACATCGTGACTAATAGAAATAATCTTGGATTAAGTATATTCAAAGCTCATCATAGCTTCAAGATATATTAAGTGTAGTAGGTGAGAATATCTGTTAGAATTTATAGACAGATTTTATCAGATGTTCCTAGAATATTTTTTTTTCTTACATAACTCTTTAAAAACTTCATTTATTCATTGTTCGAATCTTACAGAATCTGTACCACATATGTTTGTACTTGTTTTCATGAAAGAATATGTCAAATTGGAATAATAATCAGTCGTTTTTCTTTCGATATGTTACGCTTGATATGTGTAAAAAAGGATGACAAGTTCAATTACTCAAACACAAAATTGTTCATTACTATTAATAGATTTTCTTTGAACGTAATAGTGATAGAACATATTCTTTTTACGATTTAAATTGCACAAATATTTTCGAAAAAAAGAAAACTAAGAACTGAATAGTTGCAATGAACGGCGTTCGAAAAAGAAGAAAACTAGAAAATAATTTCTGCTTCTTTTGAATAAAACGAAAAGTAACGAAGAGTTTTTGGAAGAAAATCGATGTTTCAGGAAAAAAAAAGCACAGAATAAACATTTATTTCTTAATGAAATTTTCAACATCAAGTTATTTTCACATGTTTATATCTTAATATGAATGAATCTGACGGAAATAGACTTTTTTGTCTGATGAAAAGAACTTGATTAACAGGTCACGACTTTTTGTTTGTCATGTTTTTGCATTGGTTATAAACTGTCTTCCAATTCATTTATATTTTCATCATAATTCTCTTTTTCCGCTGTATTGTTCGAATATTTTCTTATTGTTTTTTTTTGTCTCGTACTATGCTAAACCTATTCCTCTTTTGGGAAATTTTCAAAGATTTACTCATGTGCAACTCATCTGATAAAATATTTATTTTTCTAACACGATGAGAATTTAAGAACATTATTGTCTATCATGAATGAATAGATTCAGTACAAAAATAGATATCAATGAACTGTCTACAAAAAAACAAAGAAACATGATTACATGTATGGTTTTAATTTTTAAACGTTATTCTTGTTTTTTTTTTCGTTTACGCTTAATTTTTGGAGAATCATTCTGATGATTTATTAAAGTATATTTTTTGACAAAGAAAAAACTTTCATGATGTTCATCGAATATTTTATTCATCTGAGCGTTTGAAGCTGTTTGCCCAGTCGCTGTAAGCAGGATCGAATAGACTTCGCTTTTTTTCAAAATAATTTGACCAAGAATCGCTATATGCAGGGTCATAAAGACTACGACGATTTAATATTTGCTTAAGAGCAAGGATTCGAGCAATGTTATTTGCTTGTTCATCAGCAAGATTCTTTTCATTCATATTGTTCTCGAGTTCATTCTACAATGAGAAAAAGAAAGCAACATCAATCAATGCATATATGCATCATTGTTAAATCATATAAATAAAAGTTACTTACCACTCGAAAGCTGTGTATACTACAGATGAGTAGAAAGAAGACACAAAGAAATATTGCAAGTTTTCTACCGAATGAAGACATTGTTGTATTTTGTTTATTTTTATACACTATTGATTGATAATCGAACGAGCAATCTTTTAAGTATGACTGTCTAAATAAAAAGAGAGGAAAGAGATATAATAAGTCGATGACGCCTACTTTTTCTTTGTCTTCTAGAATGGTAAAGATGCTCGTCTTAAGACTACTTATTCTCTTTATTCTATTATCTATTATAGTTTAACTAGTAAGACAGCAAGAGAGAGAGAGAGTGGAAGAAAAAAAAACTTAGTAATCATTACCGCAGGCAAATAATTGGCTTTCAACAACATTTCACTAGATTGTCACTCTTCTCGTTTATGTAATAAAAAAAAACTCTTCGCGAACTTGTCATTGTTATTTACAATTTCGTTGTAACAATTAACAATGTATATCATAGACATGAACAATTAGCTGTTCAGTCACGGTTTTATTTCTGCTTACTAAGTAATTATTGTTCATTCATTAAAGATATTGAAAATTCTTTCTGTCATCTAATATTTGGAGAATACGGAATCCGACTGTATCTAATATAATACCTGATAGGGCATTTCTATTGACAAAGAGAACAAAGCGCATGTTTATATTATAAGCGAGGAAAAACTTGCATTTCCCTTTTTTCTCGCGTTTTCTCTCATCGAATGCTTGAATAGACTTATATGTTTGTGCGAAAACTTCTCTTTTTAATGTTTTCATGCATGTATTAAGTATTTAATTAATTGTTAAATTAATGTAAGTGGCTGGGGCTTATTCAAGAAGATTTTGTCCTTGTAATTGAATGTAACGTGTTATTTATTGTTTTCGATGTTCATTCGTGATTCAGTAGAAACATTTTTATTCTGATTCTAAACTTTGTTAAACCTGTATGAGATCACGCTAGAATGCAAAAATAATTATTGATACTTGAATTCGATCGATGCTCGAGGGAATAAAATTGATTGCAAGCTATTTAATCAATGAAAGAGAAACTGTAGTTTTTTTGTTTTTTTTCATAATTTTTTAGATTTGATAAATGAAAACAAACATTTTCTATTTCATGTTTTAGTTATAATATACTTGGCAGAATGTTGAAAAAGTTACTTAGATATTTAATTCGTAATATTACACTTATGAATTCATGCTCAATTTACTGTGACTTGAATTCTTTTGTTATATTAACGATTCATGAAGCATTCCAACGAAAAAATATTTTCCTAGGTAAAAAGCAATCTAACACCTCACAAGAATGTTTAGGTGTTTTCGACATATTCAACTAACCTAGATACTTCTATGTATAGATCAATATTCTGTAAAGATATGACCAATCATTATCATTTCTTCTTAAACTTCAGCTCTGTGTGTAATACTCTACAAGAAGAAATTCAAAACTTAATTTTCTAAATAGTACAGAAATGTTTTTACACACTATACAATCTCAGTTGACATGTACGTTCTATTCATGTCGAATAAATGATTTTTAATCTGACTCTTAACTACTGTGTTCTCATAGGTAATATTAGACAATTGTTTAAGAGCGACAAGAATTAATATAGATGCAAGCTTATTTTTTCAACTATATTAAAATTTATTATTTTAAGACTTTCAATTTCCTCGGCTAGCTCATTATGAAATTCTTGTTTTATACGGCAAAATTCATTTGTTGTCAATAACAAAAATTCATAAGAAATCATTTCATAGTTCTAGTAACGATTGATGAACTTTCATCAAATCCGATGTATGAGTCATCACAGTAGATATTTGATTGTAAGTAATTTTTGAAAATTCCAATTTTCCAAAGGCATACATTTTAATAAGACATAAAATACTATTCACTATCATCATCAACGAGAACTTGTATTATTGTTAAAAGATTTAGGAAGCTTTTTTTCTATTGATCTACATTCTTCATGAAATGATGTATTTAAACCAATTTGAATTCCCTTGTTACGATCATGGTAGATGTATTCATTCGAAAGAAGAATTTCCTATGGTAATATATCAAATAAAATAAATTTTTGCTTCTATTGTTGTTAGTTGTCTATTAAATGACTTGAAAAATAATTTATTATATGTGATGATTTGATTTATGCTTTCTACGACGATAGTTGAATTAATGTTAAAAAGGAAAACAACAACCAGATAATTCTTGTCATATAAATCACTAAATCTAGTTTGGTTATTTCCTCTGTATTTATTTTCTTTTTGCTTGAACAATAATTGCATTTATTCAAATAGCTATGTTCTAGATTTATTCTATTGATTCTGTTTAATGTTTATCCGTATCCGAACATAGTAGATCTATGAAAACATCGAAATCCATCATAAAATATCTCATTGCATCTATGATAATAAGCAGAATTCGTTTATTTTCCTTTGAAATTCCCGTTTCATATTTTGTATTCATATGATAATCAGCTTCTAGTATTCTCTTATTTTATGCATTTTATTCAACAAAGAGAGAAAAAAAAACATCTTCTTTCTCCAGGCCAATCTTTCTTTTTTTAATAACGGAAAGTATTCTTTGCAAGATCTATTAGACCTAGTTCATCTTTGAAAGATTGTGAATTTCATTTTTTTTTGCAATTTCTTACTCATTTAATTAGTTTCTCATGTAGATGTCGGATGCAAAAGAATCCAGATCAATGTCTTCTGGTTTTGAAATTTCAATTTAGATCTATGACTTGTAGAATACATGATTCTTAACTACAATAATAATTATTTTAATGTTCAAATCAAGTCATTTGCATTTTAAATTAGATAGAAACAATGCCAATCTGTATGATCTACTAAACGAACTGCTCATATTAACCAGAACAATGTGTCTTCTTTTTGAAGAATAATAAATACCAATAAAGAATAATTCAAACTTATTCTCATGAACTGATACATATACTCAGTAGAAAAATCATTTAATTTCTAATCATATTTTTCAATTTCACAAAGTTGCATACAACTGTTTCATAAGATACCTAAGAAGTGTTAAACACTCATGGGCATTCAATTTGTTGTTTAATTCAAGTATGAATAGAAACCCTTGCCATAATTTTTACACTTCGTAATCAATCGACCTTCACAAATACTTTTCGAACGACATAAATAAGTCGAACAAATAAAACAACATTCTTGATTCACTTTTTTTTAATGAGATTTATATTTCAGCTGATATTTGACAATGTACTAGCAGAATAATAATAAGTACGAATCTTATCGTTGGTATCAATCAAAGAAAAAGGATACGAAAATCATCTTATTACTTTTTTAAAGTGTCCTAATGACTTTTTTTCTAGTCAAACTTTCACACCCATACTTCCATGGAGAATTTGTGAGAAAGTCAACGTCATAAAAATATAGAGTAATTAATTGAGATGCTGGAAAAAAAGCTCTGAACTTGAAAAACATGGTCTGAATGAGAGAATTTTTAAATGAATTAGTCCTTAGTTTTTTCTTATCAATTTTAAATCGAGTAGCTATTCGATTAGAATGATCATATCGTTACGAGATATCATAAGTGTCATCAAAACTCAAGTCGAAAAATAACTTATGAAATAGATTGAATGCACATGAATGTTTTTACACTCAAAGTGTATGCTAACAAGCATTGATGTACTGTTCCTGTAAATTCGCAATATCATTCAAAATGAATTGTTCTAATTATTATGCTAATGAAAACTTATCAGCATAGTATTCAATTCAAACTTGATTATTTCGTTTTAGTTTTCGTTAAACAAATACTAAGACAAATCATAAGCTATTGTTGATTCCATGATAACAAATCATAATTTTATTTTTAATCAAAAATGAAAAACAAACATAAAAAAATTTGATTGCATTGAAAAAATAATTTCGTTTCCTTGTATTATGAAGATTAATCTTAAAAATTAAAGTAGTAGAAAAACAAATGCTAGTAATTATTATTAACGAGGAGCACGAGCATTTTCTATTTGTTTAGCTGCTACAGCTGACAAAGCATTAATATTAACATCTAGAACAATAGTAAAAACAATTTCTAAATTGATATTCAAAAAATGATAATAGTCTACCTGATGAATCATTCATCTTAGCAAAATGTGTATTGCCACCTTCTGTGTATTGTTTTAAATAAAATTCCTCATCAACTGTCAATGATTCTCCAAGTTTTTTGAGAGCATCAAGAATTTCACGTTTCTGTCGAGCACCATCAGCACCGTTTATTTTGCCGACTTTTGTATCACGTTCAATCTAGAGTATATATCATGAAGATAGAAAAACAAAATTTTTCTTTTCATGAACAAATCGTTTTTTACTTCAGCTAAATGATTCCGTAATTGAATTGGTTGTTTTTTTGCGAAAAATCGTATAACCTCAGGTGTATGAAAAGCTTGACTTATAGCACATTTGATAGCCTAAAAACATCATATGTATGTATGTAAATATGATTCTTTTTTCCTCGTTATCTATTTAGCATACATTTTGAATACGTTGGACATCATCGAGTAATGATAAACCACCGTCACCACTTTTCATTCGTTCTAATGATTTACTAAATTGTTCTAATTGATCGACTGTATCTTGTCGTGCTTCTTTATATTCATCTGCATCCATATCATCTTTGTTTTGATCTAAATCAGTCAATTGATCAAGCAATCGTTCAAGTTGAGCATCAAGATTATTTCGGAGTTTATCTGTTTCAGCTGACATCTGAAAAAAGTCGACGAACAGTGTTATTCGTGAGTGCTGCAAAATGTTTAAATTACAATAATCGATCCAAGGAACAAGTTTGATATTTTATTGAATTATATATTAGAAAAATAGAAATCACAAGTACAATTAGCGCTGCGTAAATGCTATCGAGCCAAGGTCATAGCGTGTTCAAACATCGTGGAATTAAGATCTAAACAACAAGACATGAGTTAAAATAAAACAATTATAACAATAGGATAGTATTGTATTTTCTATAACGATTGTCAATAGCATTGGGAGATATTAAAGAAAATAACTGTAAATGGTTGAAATCTCTGCTCTTTTAATTAGGTGAACATCATTATGTAATTATTTTGATGACTTAAAAACGTCCAGAAATAACTATTGGTTTTTGCAATTGTCTATTTGTTATTACATTTGCTTTTAAGATGGAAATTCTTGATCTCAAAATTTGATTCAGAAGTCAACGACGATCTCGTATTCTATTGAACACGAAATAGTCTGTTCGTGATATGCTTGCAGCTGTAATAGAACATGAAATAGCCTCAAGCAATTCAATGTTCGAACTTTAGATAAAATTGATTAGCAAAGTTTTGTATGACAAAACTGTGATCGTCATTTTATTCGAAATTCTTGAACCAAAAATTAACCAACAGTGGAAATTCTACACGTAATCCGATGTCTAAGATCGAATATTTTGTTCATAGATTTCTGTATGTAGATTTATGATCATATTTGACATGAGATGAATCAACTTTATAATTAATAATTTGAATTATACCCTAGATCTCACACATGATAATTGATATCCTTGTCACAATATTGAATATTCAAGAAAAATTCTATGTACTTTCTCACATGTATTTGAAATGATATTATTGTTGATAAGTTTATTTCGCGAGAAACGAATTTTCTCGGTCACTATGACAGAGAGATGACTTTCAAAACCGATTGAATCATCCATGCACGATGCATCAGAGTCAAACGTTTGAGACACTCACGTTAATTGAGTAAGAAGTGAATGATGAGATCTCAAGGAAGTTGACAGCTTAAGAAACAAGAATGTAAACAATAAACGGATAATATTTTTAATAAAGTGAGATCGAACTCTTAACGTTCCAGAGTTGTATAATGTGCATCGCTTGAATGAAATAACTTTCACTTCTGTATTTTAGGATTATTCTTATTACTTTTTTCATTAGTCTAGTATAAAAGAATAACGAGTGTTATTTCACAATGAACATCATTTCCATAATTTTAGATACTTAGAAACTTGGAGATTAGTAAGGTTATCTCGGAAAGAGTTCTCAATGAACTATTTCCGTTTTGATACACATATGAAAATGGATTTCTGATATTAAATTTAAAGTTTTCGTGACATATTTTCGAAATCGTTCAAGTATGATAATTTACTAAGCATCATTCAGCTTTATGGAAACCAGCATTTCTTTTTCTTTCCTTGGCAACTCTTATGAAGTAACAGAATGTTGAAAGATATTACTCTCGACTCTTTTGTTTTCTAATCTACTATACTAAAAATCTGACATTAAAATGATGTATTAGTTTTTCTATTGAACTGAGCTTGCCACCATATCATGCAAATTACTGCAAGCGTTATGGTTTACCGCTTTTGAAAAAAATACTGATACTGGAACCTATCGATACGTTATTTCATCAATTAAATCAATCTATACTCAAAGAAGTTCCTAAGAACATACCGTGGATGATTGAATGAAATCGTTTGATGAAATGGAGCAATGAATCATCTTGACTAGGCTATCGTACCACTCGACAATAGTGAGATGCTGATCTAGAACCCAATAGCATATAATTTATGTTTTATTGTTGTTTTCATAAATAAATAATAAAATTCTCAAAACGAAAGAAAAAAACTGAAACTGAAGAAAAAAACAAAGATCTACTGAAATCTAAATCGAATTTGGGATAAAAATAGGAAGAGCAACAACAGACCAATAACAAATAAAAACGAAACAGAAAAAAGATTTGCTTGTGGCGGATGCACATTATGAACATAGAGATTTTTGTCGGCACTTATGCTCAACACACTTGTTTCATATAGAAAATTTTCTTCACGTAAAATAAACGCTAAATCTGTTACGAATATTGCATGTGCCCGATGTTCATATAATAATCTTAAACGATCGTTTTCATATATTCGTACACAGCCACCTGAGTCACCAACAGACAAATATTGCCCACAATTACTAACGGCTATAGCTGATGTTCGATCATGTGTTACCAGACGACGTTGTCGAACAATAAAGCCACGTTGTTTATTTTCTGTCCATTGAGCAACATAACTAGCTAATTTATCTATAATAACTTGAGGTATGAGACTTGTATATAAGTAATAGGTCACATTCGATGACGAGGATGATGGTACAATGCCGAAACGAACATGTCGAATGCGATACAGTGGTTTAGATGCTTTATTCACACCAAATTGACATAAATCAAGTTCATCGTGTTTGTCAAATGTTGATGAACATTGACGAATTTGAACATGATAATCACGTGATACACTAATGAGCCATGTTCCAAATGGATCAACAGCTAAATCGTCTATTTCTTTCTTATGTGCTGTAAATGATGTTAACAATTTTAATTGAATTAAACGGTCTGCCGATGATGTAGCTGGCCAAATAATTTCATAGATTGTCAACGAACCATCACTTGCGCCTAGAGAATAATATAATTACACTTGAAACGTGCAACAAATAGTGATAAAAATGTTTCAATGACTGCTTACAGGAATCAAAAGGAACATTTTCACTAGGCTGTGCACTATGCTACTCTTGTAATCTTGCCAGTATATAGACATATTTATTAATGAGTGAATTGACAATATAGTATCTTAGCTCGTAGACCGGAAGTGCAATTATCAAGATAAGACCTTTCAATTTCAAAAAATTGAGTTATGAATGACACCGAAGCATTCGTCTACGACTTACCTCACAGTGTGACACGATTCGTAGTACGAGGTACATTCTAGGTTTATAGGACTAACTTGAATGATCTGAACAAACTAACTACATCAAACGTTGATAATTAATCTATATATCGAAGAACAGAGAAATCCATATACTGCATAGGTATATATACGATTCCAATTTTCAAATGTGACGGTAAAGAGAATTTTTTTCTAAACTTTTTAATACGCTTTCAGCACTGCATAGTTTCCTATGTACTAACCTACAAAAAGTTTCGATTGTGTAGCTGGACAAACAACAAGTGCATTAACATATTCTTGTTCTTTGATTGGAACAGTATAAATATTATTTATTTCTTTTGCTGTTGCTGATTGGAAACTAAATGAATTCGAACGATTCGTTGGCGATGGAGCAGATGTATTTTCATTGCCCAAAGCTTCCACAGTAGCTTGTCCATTCCGATGAAGTACAACTGATGAACGATGTTGCATATTGATTGGATCTGCTACTGATGATGTCGACGAATTATGTCGTCGACGCACAAACCGTTGTAAGGGAACAACTGGTACACCATCTTGACCATGTATTGGTGAAAGTGATAGAGTATTCGTAGATAAACCGTTATCAAGATCACGTTGTGATGCTTTAAGCATGACAATTTTCAATTGCCGACTAAGTGCTAATATGAGATATTCATGTTGTTTACGTAAGGTAACCATACGCATAACGCTATCGTGTTGTGTAAAACTATTGACATTTTGTATTGAACACTTATTATTATTTGGATCGGATGATTGATTTAAATAAATCCATTTTAAATCAACAGCATTTGTAACACCTGTTTTAGCTGTACCACCTCCACCACCGATGGCAATCATACCCCATGATTTCAATGGTTGAATACAATAAGGTGGATAAGCCATTTCTTGAAGAAAGTGAGATGATGTTAAATTTGATGGCATGATTCAATCTGAAAAAGAAGAATTACTGATTTTTAATTTGTATTTTTCTTTAACGTCTCGAATAAATTTAAAAAGAAAATGAAAAAGAAAGGAAAAATATTATGTTCAGATACATAGAGGTATAGAATATTACAGAAGATACAAGCACCGTTTCGAAAAGAAAAATAAAACAAAATTTTATTGTTTTGAAAATGTACGAAATGCTGAATTGAAAATAGTTGAACCTTTATTTAAAAAAAAGTCAATAGAACCACTCATGACAGATTGATGCTGTGGCATTGTTGGTGATACCATTGAACCAGTAATTCCATGACTCGAAGGATCATCCGGTATATTATTATCTGTAGGATTAAATGAAAGTACATCGACTTAATATCGAGCTTCATTCATTTTTATTTACCTTGTAGTATTTCCCAATCGTCTCTGTTTAATGGATCCACTAAATCTATTTCAATGTCATCAAACCAATAATCAGTCACATAGGCTCGACTTATTTCATTGACTTCTTCTTCTATCATATCAATATATTGTTGAGAATATACAACTGGCTTCGGTCTAAATAAAAATAAAAGTAGAATTGTCATCACTAACTTGATTCGCATCGATATACAACATGAGGAACTACGTAGTTCATCTATCACAATAGAACTATATTATTAAACGATTTATAATAATCAATATATCAGTATTCATAAGAGTCCATCATGCAGAGTATAGATAAGTATCTAGTGAGTGCCTGTCAGAGTCTAAAATAGACATGTCGTAGTCAAATAAGCATCTGCTAAGACTTTTCTATTTAATGAAGGTAGCTCACTATGTTCGAATATCCTATGATGTTAAACGTAACTTTCTACTAAGAAAAACAACTAAAAAACAGTTTTGACTATTGAATGAGTTGCATATAAGTTCGTAGACATCTGTCTATAAAAAACAGGTAAATTGTCTAATTTAAGGATGTATCACAAACATTTTAGAAGTATTCTTTCGTGAATCATACTTTATGATTTTTGCAACTCAGATCACTACCAACCTAAATAAATCCCATTGTGTAGGTCGAAGTTAAGAACTCGACTTCTCTGAATTCACCAGATTTGAGAGCATAGTGACGAAAAAATTTCATTGAGAATTCACTTTGCAAAAATTGCTGATAAAATCGTTTGAATTTCTGACGAACGAGATGACGAGTCAATTGTTTTCTTCGATATGGAAATACATTAGAGCTTGTTTCAAGGTCGAGAACGAGTCACTTATTCGGAAATATACTTTATGTGACCTGAATATCAAAATTCAAAAGCATGCTAATTTTATGCAACTCTCTTAGTATTAATTATTTTTAATACAGTATCGTATGAAAGTATCAAGTTATATTTTTATTACTATCTCTTTCGTTGATGATGTTTTCTTGAGTATTACTTTCTAATGGTATTTGCTTTTAGTTGGTAATGAATGAGTACCAAACGACAATTAAAACTAACCTACTACAGTAGCGCTTGAGTGTGAGTAATTTCAGCAAATTATCAAGAGTATGTGTTACATTTGGATTATCTATGGGTATGTCTTGTGATATACAAGTTGTAATTATATTTGCATTTAATTTGGCGATATCAGCTCGAAGACGATCGTTAGTTGCAGTATCGCTATTGAATTCCCTGTTAAAAAATTACATTTGTTGTTAATAAATTATTTCATAAAAACCAATGATGTATTTATATTCTTACAATTGATGTAGACGAAATGGTAATGCAATGTGAAGATAAAATGCAATAACATTAATCAATTGACAAGCGTGCGATAACGCTGAAAGTACTTCGTATGATTCATATGTCAGCGTTGAATGAACAGAATCAGAGTCCAAACTTCTATTGTCAACGTCTATTGCAAAAAGAACTAGAATGAAATATTCATTCGAATTAAGATCAATCGTATAACATGTTAAATAATTCATATACATGTCAATATCTAGCATTCAGAAAAAGGATTTATTACTAAGAGAAAAACAATTCTAATTGACATATCACCTTTTTGTCTTTTCCTATTACTATTCGTTTATTCACGATCAATCGAGAAAAGTTTAGATTTAATTCTGTTTTTGTTTGTCAAAATCTGTGTATTTTACTTCGCCTTTTCATTTTCAAAAATATTAACATGTCAAATATCTGTCCTTCTTTCTGCAGCATACACTGTCTAGTATTCTAATTTTTTTTCAGACTAAAACACTCATGATTACATAATTGAAAAAAGAAGAGATTTTCATTTTTAATCTTTGTCAAAGTCACAGCGACTTTCTCAATCTTAATAACTTAAACATATGGATTTATACTGAACGTCAAAATACATGGTCCAATGGTAGTAAGACAAGATTGGGAACCACTGACACTAGCTAGGAATACTGCAATCTCAAAAGTAATTTTCGTAATTCTCCAATCATCTCCTCGTCGTTAGTCGTATACGATAGATCGAAATTATGATTCGTAACAGTACACTATCGTGTTTTACTCCCCCCCTCCCTCCCCCAACATTTCTTCATTATAATAAAATATGTAATTTTGACTCGTTAGTAATAGACTGTACGTGAAACAACAAGATCGATGCTATATCCTATTAGCAAGTATCTATATGAGGCTGTGATAGTGAACATTATTGATAAGCACTGGTGAATTTATGTTTTGTAATATATTCATTTTCTAAGTTTTAACGTAATTCTATGACTCGATAAAAAAGGAAAATTCTATTAGAGAAAATAAATTAATACACGTAGTTGATAATTATGCTTAAAAAAATGTTAATGCATACGTCTGGAAATTTGATAATCTCCATTGCCTGGCAACGATGAATTGACAATTTGATATCGACTTCCTCCCAAACTTATTGATTCATCGATTTCTGAACAATCACTATTTGCTTCATCAACCATAGGTTGTTGAGCACTTGATAACGCTCGTATCGTTGAATCACTACAATTACGAGAAATAAATAAATATATTTATATAGTATTAATATCTTGAGAAAAATTTTAAAATGTTTTTACTCTTTGGTCGATGATACATGCTCAATAGGAAAAACATATTTATAAACTTCATTCAAACGTTGTTGACGAATAGAATACAATTTATTTTCTTGCTTTATACGTTGTTCATTTTTCTCTCGGATTTCATCATTTGAAGAGTTTAATAATTTTTTAATGTCATCAACTTTTCTTCTAATCAAGTCAATTCGTAAATTTGATTTATTAATACGTTTCTGAGTTTCAATATTTCCTTTTTCATCTAAATGATAAAATAGGAACGAAGAATAGACACAAAAGCTGTAGTTTATCTCTACTTCTTTCGATCTGCTTTCGTAAACGTGATATTGATTCTTTGATGAGATGAAGACGATTTTTTCGTATTAGAATTTCTTCAGACTAAAACAAAAGCAAAATATTTGGAACATCAATAAAGCATATGATGAAACATTTGATTTATCATAAGTGTTTGATAATAAACTATACAATAAACCCTTTTTTGATTGCACCTCATCCGTCAAAAGTTCTGTGTTTAACTTATGTGATAAAGTCTTTTGATCGATGTGATGCTGCTGAGTGGAGAATATATTTGTATTAGATTTCCTTATTCTAAAATGTGACCACGATTATGGTATGACTATGATGTTCTTCATTCGATGGGAACATCAGAATATATGAAAATATTTCAGATTTTCAGGATAAACTATTCGTACGAAGAACAATCTTTGAAGACAGTTTTCAATTTGAAGAAAAAGAATTCGTTTGTCAAAGAAGACAACATCAGTAGGAAAAGTCAATTTTGTCAGTATGTTGTATCTGTACAGATATTTCCAACGAACAAGAGCTCTTCAACGGAACTTTATAGTTCATTCGAATTGACAGAGTGTTTTTAGCACCAATGTAAAAATGTCTTTTTATTACACAAGTCGCTATTCAATTTCAACTAAGCGCATTGGCTATTCAAACATGAACAAACTTGAACTCTTATCATGAATGCTTGATTATTTGAGGACTCACTACAAGTAACTCATTGAAAACTCTTTATGATAAGATCACATGTACTAGTTGATAGAGATTCTTTCATGCAGATCAACGCGAATCAAGATGAGCGAGAGAAGAGCTGTCAACAAGCAATCAAAGGTATTTTTTCATGATACAATTGGTAGTCAAAAATCATGAACAATATAAAAGTATTCATAAAATGTGATTTGTCTAAGAATATGATAATTATTAAGACACTATAGTTAGTTGTCAGTGATTTGAAAATACGCTGTATGTATGTCAATGAATGAATATTTTAGTAATTCATTAAAAACTGAAAATCAACACTGATATTGCTTGATCTATGTATCTGACGAGCTGAAATGGATTTTGATTCTTTGACAGCTAAGTTTTTTTTTCGTTAGCTGAACCTTTTTTCTCAAGTTATGATTGGCATTTCAACAGAAGTTCTCCTTTTCTCTGCAATGTATTCAATGTCTGACCGAAATAGGTAAATGAAACAAGTGGTCTTAGAAATGAACGTGACATATGGAAAGTAGTTTTATTTGTCACTAAAATTTTACTGTGTTTTCTAAAAATATTTTACCGTCTGATGCATTTTAATTTTCGGTTCCATTTTCTTCTGATATCTGAAAGAGACAAAAATCGTGAAATGGTGTCTTTTTGTTCTTGTTTTAAGTATCAGAACTTACTCGGCTTGTAAAACTTTTTTTTCTATGTTGAATTTTTTTAAAAAAAACATTCTATCAGAACATCTAAAAAAAATTGTAAATATTAAAACAACAAATCTTTGAATCAAATATTATTCATATCTTACTGTAAATGGGGTGGTGTATTGATGGAAGATTTATTTGAATACTGTTGAAATTCTTCAGAATCAATGGAATTCAACATATTCATAAATAGTTGTCTTCGTTTATTGGAACATGTATCATGTTTAGATTGACAAAATCGACCTGTATTAACACATTTTGCACAGGTAAACGCTGCATCATAGGTTAATTTTCGGCATAAGCAACATTTATGAAATAATGCACCAGCTTTTATATTTCCATGAATGTTCATCGTAAGTGCTGATAAATGATCAGCATGAGGATTATCAATATTTGAACGATTATTTTCTCTGTATGTTGAGAGTAAAAAATTATTTGGTGCAATGGTTGTTGTCATTAAATTCGATGGAGATGACATTAGATTCGATGGACTTAGCTCATCTTCAATATACATTATTTTCTTTCTAATAAAGAATATCTAAAAAGGAAAAACAGTATGTTAAAAGAAGCACTCATAAATATAAATAAAAATTTCTATATGCACATATAAGTCGTGTCGTTATAAGAAAAGTAATATCACAATAATTAAGCAGAAAACGAAGCAAGCGATTATTATTGATTATATTGCTAATAAGTAATATGAAATGTTATTATTTGTTGATATGCATCACAGGAAACCGGTTTAAAAGTTGAGAAATTGTTGAATTCGTTTCAGTATTATGGTTATTCTTCAATAAATATTCTTGACGCTCTTCTTCGGTTCGTCGTTGACCGATATGTTCACCCATGCGAACAAGTGTTTCCATAGAATTTTCTGAATTATGTCGTAAATCATCATCCCATTTGACCATGCCAGCTTTGAAAACAACAACAATGGTACTACCACCATAAGCAAAGTACCCTTAATTAAATAAAAATTCCTTTATGTATATAAAATCATTCTGGTGATTTTCCTAATTATTCTCAAGCCGAGCAAAATAAACAAAATTAGGGCATTGCTCACAACCTTCAAAGATTAAGCTACGATATAATTAACTTTGTTTACGGTTTAAAAATGGCACGTAACGATGTCTTATTAACACGGGTAGCAGTAATATGGTGATACGAATCATTATCGTTAATGGTGAAGTATATGTCCGTTACGGCCAACTTACGACACTCATCTATTGACAGGTAGTATTTTTAAACATTTACGGCTGTAAAGATATCGTTCCGTAAAATGTAATTCTGTGGTTTAGCCACTTTTAACTCTGGAAATCTGTTTATTTCCTTGTTACAAGCAAGTGGTTCTCTGTTGAATTTTGATCGATTTTTTTCTTTACAAAAAGAACGAACGTAAGAGACATACTAAATATACTTTGATGTTAACTGATATGTTTAGCTGTTCTCAATAAATAAATGATACTAGACAGAAAACAGGAACAGAATACTAAACCAGTGGAACTAGACACATTTTTCAAAGTTGTTCTAGGTAATAGCATAATTTTGAGAGCAAAAATATAAATTTGTTACAGAGTCATTTTCAGAAATATTCAAAATAGACTTTTGTCATAATGTTATGGAGGAAAATAGGAACGCAGAATGTTCTAATCCTAGCAGTACTCATTTCCTCATCTAAGACGAAAGGGACGATCGAAGAAATTCAATAAGATTCTAATGTATACTATGTATCAACCATCGAAAAACTTATGAATCATCTGCAAGACATCGTGTAAATCCGATCAATAGAAACAAAAAATAATAAAAATTAAAGTTCGATAAAAATTTTTCCATAGTTCTGATAATTATGTTTCAAAAAGGATGAAAATTTAATTTTTAAATAAATTTTTCAGATTGTGACGGATTGTCCATTGGGGCGCTACTATCAATGAGTTGTCGTGTTGCTTTTATATCAGATTTTTTTAGGTAGAATCTCGTTTTTCTTTAGTATTTCTCAATATAGACGGAAGTTAATAGGTTTTTCTGATACCAACTATTGTCTTCCTCTCATTTAGTCCCATTGTAAAGGCACTACTTAAATACGAAACATTTAGGGGAAACGCACAGTTACAACTCACGGCGTCTTGTAAACTACCATCATTAGTTGTTTCGTGTATTACCCTTTTAACATTGAAGGTGTTAATTCGTAAACGATTAACCATACGGAATATCGCATTTCACAGTATTTAGGTCATATCCGACGCGAGATTTCTAAACATGTGTTAACACGCGTATGACATCATTTACTAGGAAGTATTTCTCTTGCTCTATAGACATTGTCATTATGTAAATTCAACTAGATGTTTTTAACACTTACAATGAAGCTCACAACACCCAAAGATAACGAGGGTTTTTTTTCCTTTTCTATTGTAGTCATATTTTGGGAGCAATCAGGTTTTCTATCTGAAGAGCTACTCTTATTGGGTCTCATAGAGTTACTGTATCAATTATTTTCTACATATCTTCTTTAGTCAGTCAGTTTGGTATTCAATTTGAATTTTGATTTTCAACATCAATGTCAATATACATATTGATTTTTAAATCTAAACTCTCGTATCCTACCGAGTTCATCTCCTTTGTTGATATGCTGATTGGTTTCAACAGTGAAATTGACTGATCCAACAAGTAATGCACCGATTGCAACAAAAGCCACTTTGCCATACAAGTCACTTTCAATAGTAATTAACTTTCGTCGGTTTTTTGTTAGAACATCTATATTTTCTTTGATTGCAATCGGATTAACTGTATAATATGTTCCAGTTAGTGTTTTCATATGCGAACCGATTTTTCCATCAATAGGCGAATGAAATCGGTGGTAATCAACGGGTGCTAAACGAAATATAGCTATTGAGCCGCCTTGAAATTCTTTTGCTAATTCCGCATCATGAAATAAGTGTTGAAGCGAAAAATGATGCCCTTTAATCCATATACGTGTTGCTTCTTGTATGTTGTCAAAAATAATTAAACGGCAATCAGCAGCTGAAACAATGATATTCGGATTATCTTGACCATCAATTATTCTTGCATTAGGCTTTAATTTTCTATAAAAGAATTCATTAAATGTTTTATAGTCTGATATATTGGGATAAAGTAATTCATTCATATTAATTTGATACATCTTAATAAATGATGTTATATTTTTACATGATTTTGGATCATCGAATGCTATGCCTAGACGTTTGGTTTCATGTTTAAAAAATTGTTTTATTGCCTTTGTATGTAGCAGTTCACATTGAACAGGACCACTAAATAATAAACGCATGCCATATTTGTGATATGATGGCATTTGTTCATATGTTAAGGTATTTGTACGACGATCAAGAACTTTAAATGTGTATTTAACAGTTTCACGGCCTTCATAATTAAAAAATGATCCTTGTGATTGCTGTTCAAGTTGCCGTTTTACGGAATCCTGGGACGGTGCAATTGAATGAAAGAAAAACGCATACCAATCTTGTGGATCATATGTATGTTCAAAAATATTTCCATCACTATCGGGACCATCTGAACATGAGTGATCGATCATGTTGGAAAAAGCGGCTTCAACTTGTCGAATTTCGTCATCATCCGGTAGTGGAAGTTTGGATTTGGCGTCGGTCGGTGGTGATGATGATAGATCATCATCATCATCATTATCGTTTACTGAAGAAATGTCATAAAAAATAGAATTCATTGCACCTGAAATGTTTCCTATTGCTCTGAAACGTAAGAAATTTTTTCTCTAGGTAGATGAATGCGTGCATATACAAATATATATATATATATATATATATATATATATATATATATATTATAAAAACAAAATAATTAACTGTGTAATTTAAAACGAGGTGGGTGTATTTCTTCCGTTTAAATATTTCCAGTGTGTATTTCCTTTCACTTGGTGACTAGATGGTATAGCAAAGGAAGGAAATGTTTCTGTTTGAAAAACTCGTAGTAAAAGAGAGAACTAAGTTTTCATAATCTTTGAGATTTCTTTTTTTTTGAAAAAAAAGTCACGTTTTACAATAAATAGATCAATTCTGTTGTGTTTACACAGGATGCACGTGTGCGAAAAGAGGAGAAGAAAAAACAAGAAAACATCAAGAGAGTAAAAAACAAACACAAACAACAGAAAAGAAAAAAGTATATATTGTTTTCAATTATTTTTAAACAGCAAGACAAAAACACATCTGTTATAATAAAAAGAGAAAAAAAGGGAATCAATAAACAACTGAACTGGCATAACTACATAAAAACAATAGTTTTATATCGGTTATTCGCATCATTTTAACAATCCGAGAGATCAATTTAAAAGAGGAAAAAACAAAAATACGAAGGACCGGATCGGAATATTTTAAAAAAATGAAGCTTAGGAGTCATTCATGGAGAACTTGAGCGATGTGTTGCTGCAATTATTATCATTCCGATAAACGAACAAAATAATATGAGACAAAACAGAAGAAAGAAAACAGCACCTATAGGAAAACTTAGACTAATCTTCATATTTATATACTGTCTTAAAATAAAAGAGGAAACAAAGCAAAAACTCCAAGATAAAAAGGAAAGAATTCTAATGTATAAGTGCTTGTTCAGGAGGCGTTGGGCATCTCAAAGGATTTGTGGAAGATGATGATACAATTGCTGCTGTTGTATTTGTTAATTCGGCACATAAATCATGAAAAAATTGTTCGGTTTCTTCTAGTGATGTCGTTTCCGATAAATGATTATTGTTATTATTATTTTCATTTGAATTTTCTGTTGAATTCTTTTGCCGTCGCTCAGCACCGATTGCACGTTTCAATAATAATGTTACATCAGTTTCTTGCTCAATATCCATTGTGTCACACGTTGAATCATTTGTTTCATTATTATTATTACTTACAACAGTTACTATATCAGAATCAATGTCCATATCGATTTCATTAGCATCACAATTTTCATTTAAATCAAGTATCCATGAACTGTTATTGGAATCATTATTTGTTAATAGTTGCTGTTCAGAATTGATGATTGTTGATACTGGTTCATTTTCAATTTTTTTTAAAAAACGCCAAACTAATAAGCGATTCCTTAATGATGCTTCGATGGGACGCTGACGTTGACTTATGGTAGAACGTTGCAACTAGAAACAGTAAGATTTGATAGTTAGTTTTTTTTTCTTTTGTTTGTTTTTATCTTTTATTATATTTTGACACACCTTCTCATACGATAATAAAATATACAATTGCGATAAATCAGTTGGATTAGCCATTGTTTAGAAGATAAGTACGAAGTATCTGTAAGACATGGACAATAAAAAAAAATCTTAAGAATTATCCTGTGCTTGCTTAAATACAAGAAGAAGAAAGGCGGAAGGAAGCATAAACACAGACAAGATGTAGGTGGAGGGAAATTGTGTCGTTTTTTTTCTTCCTGATGAATCATCCATCATTCAGATAGGCACACGACCGACCTTAGCTTAACCTAGAGAGAAAGTGTGATCATGAAAAAATAGTAAACAAGTAAATAAAAAAATTCATGAGCCAGAAACATAATTATCAATGCTAATGCTTGTCATTTCGATGTTGAAAAATTGGAAATTAATTTTTCTGAATTCAAAGCTGTGGAATAATGCATTTATGCACTTTAATGATGTTTCGTTGCTATGACGATAGAAAGAAAAATTTTTTTTAAATGGGAAAGGGATATTTTTTTCTGAAACATAGTGAATCATTATAAAATGTACTTTCATTTCAGGATACAGTGTGTAACCTTTTGAATGCGCTCAAATGGCATTCATTTAAAATGCATCGAGTCTTTTTGATACGGCAGGATCAGACAGACAATAATCAAAATTTTGATCTTTTTTTCAATAGAATTCTCACGAGATGATTCTGCTCTTTTTCTTTAATTGTAATGAAGATTATAGCCGACAGCGGTCTTACTATATACATGAGCTACTTATTTCACAAAATAAATAACATAAGAAGTATTAGAATACTTGATTCCGAAAATATTTGTAAGCAATCATTATGTATTATCATCATATTCAAAATCCCATGAAAACTGTTTCATGTTTTATGATCTACGAGAGAGACCAGTTAATCAAGTCCTTAGTCCAATTAAACTATTATCTGTTGTATTAACTATATAAATCTTTTTTTCCTCTTCGGCCTAAACTTATGAAATCGAAGGAATCAAAATGACTCGGAATGATTACGAGTTAAATTTTTCGCCTGATTATTGGAAATCAAATAGAATTGAACCAATAGAGTATTCATGTTTGACAATTTGCATGTATCTTTATGTTCGTGGTGTTCTAAATAATACACAACCCGGATCGAGCAGAACGATCCGCAAACAGTCGTATACGATGAAAGTACGGCCCGTTACGGCGTCGTATTATTCCGTTTTAACATGGTCCGTAATACGGCCATATGTTCTATAGAAAACGATAGTATTACGCTGTCTTTACTAGGGTTTTACGGCGCATATACAGTATGCGTGTACAGTCGTAATAAGGGGCCATGTTAAAACACCAAAATACGCTTAAAGCGGTCGTTTAACCGTGGAGTACGATGTAAAAACGACCGCTTACGATAATGTTACGGCTGTTTACGGTGGTCCGTTTCGATCGACCTGAGGATGTCTCAAGCCATCATCCTTGTAAGTTCATTGTAATTCAGCATCAATTGAAATTGACTTCTATATTTCTGAATCATGTACTGTGTTCAATTCGAAATGATTGAGCACTGCTCAGTGTAACCTGACACTATTGATGATACGTAGCATAAAACTGATTACAAGTCGACGATTCCTGATGCACAAATCCATGAATTTTCATAGGAAACTATCAGAAAAGATACCTGTTCCTGTCCAAACCAACAGAAAATGCCTGGAATTCGACGCTGGGATCCGATTATCATATACGGCTGCCGGTTTTGTTAGTTTCCGTACGGTTCTGGTGGTAACCGAATAAATCCGGTCATGGGATCTGTTCATTCGATTCCTGCTTCCAAGTTCCTAGCACTGCCGATGTTTTCCTGCGGAATCCTGTTCGTACTTCTTGATCTGGGTTGCCATTTCCTCTTCTAAAGAGGTGAAATTACTAGTGGATAGTTTCGTATGGGGTCGAACACAAAATCATGACTTTCATTGTGACGAATGACATTTTTACTAATTATTTGAGATGTCTTTTAGTCAAATTTTCTTAAATGAATTGTAGTCCATCTTTTTGAGCGAGGATACTAGATGTAGATTTGTAATAGTACATATACCGACATCAACATAATATAGTATCAGGTTTATTGTACAAGCGTTTTTCTGTAACTTGCGCTGCAATATAGCAGTATCTCTATGTATGCTTAGGTGTTAAGAATAATAGTCTAGTTATTTTATTCAAAAAAAAATCCTATTTGTACAAATGGAAACTAAATGTGCCTATAACAAGTAAGGAATTAATGAGTGAATATTGTATTAAATCGATCTCGAAAGGGTCACATGATAAAAAATAAACAATCAACATCACTAGTACTCACGTATACTAACACCCAATCTCAAGATTGTAACGGCAGATGATTGAATTCCCTTATGATTCTACGTTAAATTAGTACAATGATAAATGTGACAACTTAACTTGTATCTAGTTTTTCAACTTCAGCAATTAGCTAATCCTTCGATTATCACTATTAGTTCTTGTTATATAAAATAATCTTAATTCAGCAACATTTCATCGCTAACTCAAAATTTCATAAGCGCTCCCAAGATCTTTTATTATCAAAAACTCGATATAGTTGTGATGGTGCAAAATCTTCATTCAGTTCTTCAAGAAGCATGGAAAAACATTGAATGAACAGTAAGATTCGATATGTAATCATTTGTGAAAATACAAACGCAAGGATTCATTGATAGGAGTATTTTAATTAGGTTGACGAAGAAATTATCAATGAGACTATAAATGTACCTCTGTTGATGTGTGATACTTTCTTAGACACTAAGGGAAAAAATGTATGAGTCGAGTAGAATAATACTGAAAGCTTCTCTTTACTGTGAAAAGTTTCTAATTTCCAAAGACGCATTGAATCGACACATCAGCAATCACAGAACAAAGGCATGGACGAAGCGTGAAGATTTTTTTATTCTGTTGCACACAACGATATCCAATGATCAAGTTTATTTACGTCTCGTGAAAAATATCATTGAACGAAAAGTTCATCATAGAGTAGAATTCACTGATATTTTTCAGATTGATTATATTGGTCAAAACTTATGAATTGATTCTCATGTGTCCTCGGATTACAAAATTTGACTCCTCGTCATCAAAAGCATGCTGGTACCGTACTTTGCTGTAGTGATCATGGACATTCAACTTGTACTATAGAATGTAATAAATATTCTCAAACTTAGAAGATGTATAAACATAAAACATAATCATGGCTTCAATAAATTATCTTCGTAGAAGATGAATTTTTTTCTGCGCTAGCTATAGAAAGAGAGAAAAGACGCTTCCATATATGCACGCATCTGAATCTAGTTGCAACTCTCCAGCAATTCTAACAAAGAAAATTTTCTTTCAATAAAGTAAGCATTCGCTGCTTCTTGATGCTTACTAGGAGAAAAGCCGCCTTGTTCATTTTCTAAGCGAACCTGAGAATTGCGTGAAAAGTGGGTTCGCCTATTTTCTGCTAATGAGCATTGCTATTGCGAAGACAAAAATATCGGTAATTACTAACCCACAAAGATAGGATTATTATTTTTAATAATTGTCTTTAATTGAACGAGAGAAGAAATCAACAACAGATTGATAGTGCATTAAAAGAAAGGCATAGACATCATACATCACTTAAATGAATGAATAGACAGGGTACCCGTTTATTTTGCTATTAAGTTCACAAGGGACGTGGTCACCGGCGAGTTCTAAATCTGCAATTGAAAGATAATGATCGCTCAAATTTTATCTCAGAGGACAAGTAAAATACCATTAAATCGTATTGGTATTTGATTAATGTTTCCTGAAACTATTCGATCGTGAGCATGAGATACACAGAAACTCAATTGAATTTAATCAAAGCAATTCGTCGATGTCTATCTGATAATTGCATGAGAAATATATGTTTAACGGGGTAACCTAAAATTAAAAACTAATACAAGATGAACCATAGATAATTCTACGATGAAAAAAAGCAATATCTTCATGCATGATTGGTTCAATTTGTTCTCATAAAGAGTGGATATTGCAGAGTTCTTTTTTTATGATAAGGTAACTCTCGTTATAGATTCTCGTTCGAACTATGACTTTTCAATAAACACCTAGAAATGTGAGATTATCGATTTCAGCAAAAATCATCCGTGCTCAATTTCAGGTAATCAGAAGTTTGCTGAATCTAATATGTTTTATAGACGAACATGTTTTACAAATGTTAACAAAAACCAATTCAGATAATCTTGAAATGTCGATTATTAATGAAGTTTTCCAAACGTCCTGTAATACCATAGTCTTCGCAGAAAATGAAATATATTGAGGACATGATATTTCAAGAACAACTTGCTCAATAGAGCTGAAATTTTCAGCAACGATAGTTCATTTTTATTTCTAATCATAACTAAAATTCCAGATATCCATCTTTTTCCAGTCACACGATATAAAGAAATGAATTCATCTAAAATCATATGGTTTCGATGACTCAGATCGACAATTACAGATTTCGTATATGCCTTTGAACGATTGCATTTAGACGGTTTATATATTTTAGTGTTACTCTCGTATATCGTGTGACCATATACAGAAATACGACTAGTTTACGAAGAAATACGGAGCTAAACGACCAGCGTAAACGAACTCTGTACGCCAGAGTGGTAAACGATCGTATTTTTTCTCTGTACAAAGCCACACATTTCCTTATATGACACTGGGATCTAAAATTGTAGTACTGGGCCATGTGCATAGCTGTATTTCTCCGCATACCGTCATTTACGACTGTTTTTACTCGAATGGAGAGTGAGATCGTTAGAACATTCATTATTGAGCTATTATAGGTGAAAATTACACTTCACGTTCAAATCAGCGGCATGGATACCAAAAACAAAATTTGACTTGATTGTACAAGATACATCTTGAAGTATCATGCATTCAATATATTTCATTTTCTGCGAAGACTATGGTATTACAGGACGTTTGGAAAACTTCATTAATAATCGACATTTCAAGATTATCTGAATTGGTTTTTGTTAACATTTGTAAAACATGTTCGTCTATAAAACACATTAGATTCAGCAAACTTCTGATTACCTGAAATTGAGCACGGATGATTTTTGCTGAAATCGATAATCTCACATTTCTAGGTGTTTATTGAAAAGTCATAGTTCGAACGAGAATCTATAACGAGAGTTACCTTATCATAAAAAAAGAACTCTGCAATATCCACTCTTTATGAGAACAAATTGAACCAATCATGCATGAAGATATTGCTTTTTTTCATCGTAGAATTATTTTATGGTACACCCTGTACAGTAGCTGCTACGGTTTTGCTTTATATGTATTTAAATTTAGAAGTGAATAGAATAGTCCATCAATCTATTATAAAAAGCAGAATTCATAGTTGTTCAAGGTGTTCGAACTTGTTTTTCATTTAGTCTATAATAAATCACCTTTCTCATTCTCTCAGTATAATCGTTTTATAACTATATGAATGTTGAGCTTATTCAAATACTTTTAAGATTTTTAGTAGTAAAAGAAATGTTCAGAATTGTAACCTTATCGATTAAGGAAATTCGAGAAAGGGATAGATAACATTGATTTAATTATGCTTTTAGTTCTACAAACTATGATTATATTCATTTTATATTGAAAGAAGAATGAGTATTTTTGGAATCATTTTTAATAGGAATCATATAGAGATATGCAGCTTTCACTATTGAAAAGACAAGATAAAACTACATGAAATCACAAGTAGTAACGTTTTCTCAGTAATTTTTCAGTCTCACAGATCAAGTCAGTTTATCCTATAGCCTAATGTTAAAAAAATGTTTAGTGATTAAAATAAAAGCATTTAATTTGATTTTCCGTTCATATTTGTGAAATTATTTGATAAATATGTCAAAAATATGCAGAAAATTCTTTAGAAAAAATACTTCCGTGACATAGTTGCAGTGTTTGATAGATATATGGGCACTAAAAAACATTGAATATCTTCAGCTTCTTTTAATTAGTTGAACTGCTTTTATGTTCCCAGGAATGGAAGAATTAACGAATTTTTTTTTCTTCAAAGGAGACCCTTTCGTCAGATCAATCATTACTAACGATGTAGACTGTTACAAGTTAAATCAGCAGTGTATGTTAAATTAAGTTCTTATCGGTAAGTCTTTAATGCAACTTTCCAAAAGAAAAAAACGGTACGTATTCAAGCGTTAAATACGGTTTGAAAAGTTGGCTCATGATTGGCAACCGTATTTTAATGGATATACAGCCGTATACGGTCGGTATGATATAGGAATACCGCAAAAGTATGATGATGCTACGGTCGTAAATCATGAACCTAGATTACCATGTAATAAGGTACTAACACGATTGTTTACGGTAAATTATGGTGTTGAAACGGTTGTTTAGAGTGAAGTTACAGTAATTCGTGCTGGTTCGTAACTTTCTTTCTGAGTTCCCGTTAGTTTATGGCAAAATTGTCATATAACCAATGCTTTAGGCTATTTTAAGTGACTAAATTTTTATCTTATCTCTCGTATGGTATAGAACAGCACTGCAATAAAAAATAAAATTATGACGTTGAGCAACATAGCGGTAGAAAGTATTCCTTAAGGTATTCATTCTTTGAGAAACGACACTTTCGGAATTCATTCTGGAAATTGGATGTGTGAAAGAAAATTTTTTATAATATTAGCTTCTATTTTCTCTACAATAAAATCTCTGTGGACTGAAAAATGAACTTGTATAATTCAGGACATTTCGATTCTTTTTACAGCTATATAATGGTTTGTTCAATATTCTTTTTTTGCAGTATTATAATATTTTCTTTATTTATTATGAAGCCATAAAGTCATGACAGCCTCGTTCAAATAGAAAAACAAAACAAATACTTTTGTACTTTGCGTGCAGATCGTATTTTTCCAAATATTTTAGCCTACATCTATTATCACAATTTGTTCAAGTCTAGTTGAATTATGAACTAATACAAAAATAAGGAGTTCGGTTGCCTTTTAAATTGTTGCCTCGATTTGCGAATTTGTTTTAAATATATCGAATAGAGATGTTACGATTTCTCCTGTTATCACTTCATTGGTGTTAATTTTAAGTATATATAAAACAAGTGTTCCGTCATGACCTAGGTAATCTTTGATAAAATTTGTAACGATTCGATTTTGTTCATGTGGCAATGACATAGAATCGGATCGAATAGGTAACTTTCGTTTTGGTGTCGACGGTGGTGTTTGTTCTTCCGATGTTGACGTTAAATTACCTTCCATAGTTGGTCGCTCGTTTGGTACAGAAGCATTGATTTGTTCGCATATACGTTGTAAACGACTTGAATCAATACTTTTTCGCAACGATCGATTTGCATAAGTTGATAAAAAATTGGGATGTGGACGAGTACTACCATGCATAGAACCAAAACCTGAGTGTGAAAATGATCCACGATGATGCGAATGATGATGGCGATGATGTACTACAGGTTCTTGAAATGGACTCTGTGGAAAATGATGAATATTAATGTGTTTCATTGATGATAAATAACGGATAAGATTTGATCTATAAAATTTTGGATAAAAAAATGATGCTATCCAGTAAATAAAACCAAACAAGGTACATATTGTTGTAAAATAAAGCCAAAACCAGATAATTAAGAAAATTTTTTCATTAAATAAGTTTATTGGTAAACTACATTGAACAGTGTAAGTATGAATATTATCGGCTAAATTTCGAACAGCGAAATTGCACCTTAAGAGACAGAACAATGATTTATTTAGACGACTGAGTAGAGAAAATGCAGAGTTGTTAAAATCGAAAGACAATGGTTCTTGCATCATAGGCAATGAATTGAAAAATTCAAGTTACATTTCTCTCATGACGGGTGAAAAATTGGGCTGATGCCATCAAGCTCTATATGATGCATGTTTTATAGAATATTATTTATGATGTATCAAAAGAAATTTTACGAAAGTCTTACTGTAATAAAATCGAAGTATACAGTTATTACATGGATTTTTTAATACAACACACGTTTGAATGAATTTAAATTTCAACATGTTGAACTTCTCTTGGAGTTTACAATTAAAGAAGCTAGATATTCGTCGTAGAATTTATTTGCACACCGACTTTGTGTTTGATTATTATTTGAATTCCAAAAATATTAATCAAAGATATCTGATAAAACTATAGGATAATATAGAATAAGGTATTATGTTTATTTAGTACTGAAGATACAATGATTCTAAGTTCAGTCTCATATTTAAGATGCTACTTTCTCAATTGCAAACAATCGAATCAAGTTGGGGATTTCACGAAAAATTCTTCTCAGTTTATCATTCTTCTGTTGTAATTGCTATTTCACGTGTTTTTTTAATCTTAAAAATTCACTTAGAAGACAACAAATCTAAAAACGGATTCCGCTCTAAAATTTCGCTCATGATTATGCTTTTTAAGTATTGGTAAATCTTCTTCTTTTTTCGAGATAGGAGAGCTTTGAGTCATATTGCCACACAAAAAAAAACATTCACTACATATCAGCATTCAATTTTGTTGTTTAGATCATTCTAGTACAAACAACAGTAAAGCAATCAAACGATTATACCCTAGTCAAATATTTAAAATAAATGAGTACAAAATATTTCCAGCCTACTTTTCGAGTCTAAAGAAATTCTACACAATAATGAATGTGTCATCAACAGTACAAGATAGGTATCTGCCTCGTGCCATGGTAGTTATGTACGTTACTCTGATAAAGTATGCTTATATGAAGAGAGAAAAAAGACGAATGAAAAATCTTCAGAATATCTAGAACATTTTTCTCTGAACTATTATACCATTAAGAGATTCAGTCAAGTCAGTGACAACAATAGACATCATGATATTTTCGGAAAAAAATCTGCTCAGGACATTGGCAAAATAAACTAAAGCGGTGCGAAGACTTTTCTTATATAAATATATACATATTAATGTAAATAATCTGATTCGGTACTATCATATACTAGAAAAGTGTTTACTACATATCAAATGATGCTATTTTGGATGAAAATGCGCTTTTTTTTTCTAATAAAGAATTCGATTTTCTGAACCTACCATGTCACTCTTGGAAATCGTTGTATGATAGTCCAATTTTCATTATTTCCTCTAAATAAAGATTGTATTACAGAAAAACCATACATATGATATTCATTTCCAAGAAATAAATTGAGCAAATATAATTGACCCAAAGCATTGAGCAAATATAGAATTTTCGTGAATAGAAAAGACAACATTAAAAGATTGTCACATATTGCTATATGATCATTTCGAAGAAGAAACGATAGAAACGTTGAATATTTCATTGAACGTAATTGATCGAAATATTCTAGACGCTTTTGTCTATGATATTCAAGTATGCGATCAATGTAACGTGCTAAATATTGAACAGATGTTTCACGTACATCTGATGTGTATGTGTCAATTATGCGAGCTTGTGTCACAAGCATGCCCAAATCATAACCACTTTTGGTATTTAATACAGACCATATAAGAGATGGAATATAAAAAAATATTGCTTGTACAATGAGAATAAATGGTACATATTGATAAAAATAAATGAATTGTTCTGTTTTAGGATCCGGATATTTAGGTAATAAACGATCGAATGAAACAAAATATGAATTGGATACCCAACAGATGTTATTGGTATATTCAACATGTGTGCCTGTAAAATGTGCTGGACAAAAACATGCTATAGGTTCACCGACGTACTGCTTTGTTGATACAAGCATTGTAAATATAACAAGAAGAATAACAGAATAACGACGAGATATACGATCGTAAAAGTCATCATCACATGCACCATCATGTCCATGATGACCGACCTTAGCAGCAGCATCGAACAAAAACACTGCTACGCTAAAATAATTAATGATAACATGAATCAATAGGCATCATAAGATCGAAAGTTCTCAGGTCGAACATTGAAAATTAGATATATAAAATTAGAGAAAAGATATGAAGTCGAATGTGATGCTGAACGAGTATCATGACAAACCTAGCCTAGAGCGTGTTTTACTGTGACTAGCAATATTCGTTATCGTGTTATGAATAAAAACAACTGAAAGTGTCAACATCATCTTTCTAGCCTGCGAATTTCTTGATAGTATTGCTGTTCAGTAGAATTCATCGTCATCAATTTTGATTAAAAGACATACAATACGCGCATACTATGTAGAGTTTGTTGGTTCGATATTTTCTAATTCGAATTGTTTTTGTGACTCAGAGAAGATACAAACTAATTTATTTGTCTCAAGTTTGAAACGATGAATTTCATGCCTAATATTACATTGCTCAAGCAAATTAGAATCTCTTACGTTCAGTTGTTCCAAACCTAGATCAGCTAGTTCATTTCTGATGTAAAATAAACTACTTTCCCCATACTGACTGAGACAGATATTTTAGTCTGAAAAATTTTTACCGTTCATACTGGCAGATAGTAGTAACTCTGCAGATGGCAAAAATTGATCTGTGACGGTGATCGATTTGCTTGACTGATCTTTTCTTGTTTAGCAAAATAGTTTCAATATTAATCAAATAGACATCTCTGAAATATTCTAAGCCATTTTGGCATGATTAGTTATAAAATATGTTTTAATGATATATTCGTTGACATTAACGAAGCTATTTTGCTCGTAAATGATTAAAATAAAATAAAATATCTACGGGCCTTTCATGTCTCGTTATTGAGAAAGCTATTTCTTTTTTTTATGTATCTGAACAAATATATGACAGATTCTATTACTATTGTCGTTTATTGAATTGTTGTGTTTCTTGTCATTGAAACAAAATGACATTATATGTATTAGATTTAATGTAAACTGACGTGGTGATGATTTTGTGTCATCAATCTATTCTGTTTGTCACATATAGCACACAATGATAGGAGTCTATTAGTCATCTAACAAAATAGAGTACATTGTGTACCACTCTTGTCAGTCGGTTACTTTCTTAACGGGCTTGTCAAAGACCTGTTTTTTCTGCAAGAGGTCGGAACAACTGTAAACTAACTATGCATGAAAGTTTAGAAAGTAACTTACTGTTCAAGTGCTTCAAATATCCACCAATAGAACATGATAATTGATGACAACTAATATACAATTAAGAGTTATCTCTGAAATATAAGTAAAACTAAAAAAGAACAACCAAACAATAAAATAAAGCTTTCCAATTGAAATATAAGTACGAAGAACAGGTTAAAAAGTCATAGACATGCTAAATAGTTACATGATGAATTACATCATGTTTATTATTAATAATACAGATATATTCTACCAGTCTGACTTTCTGCTTTTTTTTAAGCGAACACAATTCGAAACAACTGTTCGTATCATTCTTTGTCAATGCTCTTTTCTTACAGTCTATTTTTTTCTTTCTCACATTATCTATTGACTTCTTTTTTCTCTTAAAATCTGTATGATTTGTCTTCAAGTGTCTCTAAATATTTCTTTTCTCCTTTTCTACTAGAGAAATCGGAGCATACATACATATATATATTTGGATGTAATAAGCATGGAAAAGAAAGAGAAACCTTTATATATATATATATATATGACGCAATTAACCAAAATATCGTAAAGCTTGAATAAAAGACGATTAATGCACTAAAGACAGAGAGAAAAGGAAATTTGATGCCTTTAGCTAACTGTTCTTCATGTTAATTATTGTTTATCATTATACGATTGAATAATTTGGTTTATACTAACGGAATAAATAGTCTAGATTCTCGAATAGTTAAGTGAGAATTCAATGTTTGAGAACTTGAAGTTGTCTTATATACATATTCTTTGTTGACTTCGGACGAAGAAGAAAAAAAAGCAGAAAATCATTTGTATAGAAGAAATCGATCGTATAAAATTTTCATGAGAATCAATCATTATTTGATTATGGGAGTTGCTTTCCTTCACAACGACTATAAATTCATTAACCAATACTAATTGAACACGATGTGTATGTATATGCATCTTGACTAGTTCTTCCATACAGGAACCAACTTTCGATGACGCTCACGATGATTAGCCGACGAGTATGAGAGCCATATTTGCCTTGTGTATGAGCAGTTCATCATTTGCATTTTGCCAGTAAAAAGGAGAAGAAAACTCTATGAAAACAAACGAACAAACTTATTGTTGATAAACCACTTGTTGAATAAGTCGCATCAGAACTATTGACTCTAGCAGTGATAGAGGATGAGAATGAGAAAAAGAAGAAAACGAGAGAATGAGAGAATCAAATTAATGCCGGAAAACAACGTTCGATTTCTCTATTTTCAGATGGACGGGAACTAACAGTTCATATTTCTTTTGCTTACAAATGTGAATTTTATCGATTGCATGTGCTTTCAAGTGTATATATATATATATATATATATACATACAAGTAGACTTCGCCATTGCATATTGAAATCGGCAGGCAATTGAAATAATCCACATGAACATGCAAGGGAACCTATTCAAGGTCATTAAAGTTTTTTTTTTTAACAACGAAATGAAATATAATTATTAGAACTAAAGAAAAACATACAATTATATATTTTCTTAAGAAAGTAATTTTTTTCTTTTATGACGCCGAATTTCTATGAGATAACACCCATTGAGATAGAGCAATCTGAAACAGACTTCATTCAACAAGAAAAGATATTAAGAAAAGCTAATTAAAAACATTCTTTTTCTTTAGTTTTTACTCGAACAGCAAAAGTCATCATCTATATTCTGTTGATTACTAGGATTATTGAATAGATTATTATCAAACCAAAGAATTCTGAATCTTTGAATACACGTTTATTATGCTGGTTAAAATAAAAGGTTATGAATTGTTCTAATCAACTATTTTCTATTTGGAAAGATCATTTTAGATGATAAATACGATAAACTATTCATATATTTTCAATAGATTTTAATCATATTATCTTTTTAATTATTTATATCTGCATTTTGCTTGCGGACACAAATGAAACAGATACGAGAAAGAAAATAGGCTGACTACTTAAGAAGATAACTTTACTATGAAACTGATATTTTTGTTTCTTGACTTTTGATTTAATTACAGACATGTTGATCTAACAAGGGAACTACACCAACTGATACTTAGCTGGCGATTTTAATTAAAAATAAATTATGTAAAGAAAAACCTTAGAAAATGATTGTGTTTATGGTTGCTCATTTCCGATATGCGATCTAAATTTTTTTTTGCAGTAGAATAATCGACATATTTTTCGTTGTTGAAATGTGTAATTTTTTTATTCTTGTCATCAGAATAAGTATACGTTAGTATTTATAGAAGCCACTCAAATAGTAGAGTAATTATGAATTCATGGTTCTGTTAATAGTCAGATTACCAGATTATAATTGCATGAGACTTGATGACTCGTAATTTGATAAAGATAGAAAGACACACGATAAACTAAACAACACGGCAACTCGTTGATTGCATAGATATCATGTTCATAGTAAAGAAAAGTATCTAATGCAATTAAAGTATTAGTTTTGCTAATTGTTCTTCTCTGTTGTGGATCTCGTACAAATGAGATTCAGAAGTATATGTTGTCCTAAATCTATTTATCTTTCGCTTACAATCGTACCACGCAACATTAAGTCTTGTACAACTATAATTCTATATTCTGAGTATTAACAGAATCATGGCCTTGTCATTAACTTGGCGCGAAAGCTATTGTGTTGCATAGACCACACGATGTTTACCATAGAATTATTTTGATGATAAGAAAAACCATTCATTTCAGAAAAAAAAACTGCAATTTTTACTCCTACGATGGCACTAAAATTATCTCACGATTATGTAGTGCTGTGAACATAAATGCTTTTAGGGTTATTTTACAGTCGCTGGCATCAAATAATGGCTCAAAGTTCGACGGGCTAAATGTTTTTATCTTGCAGACAAATTTTCTAACATATTATCAATATTCTTTGAGAATAACGACAATCTTTTGTTTGTTTTAATTACCTGGTCTGATTCATCTTGATGTTATTACATAATCATGAACATAGTAATAAAAGAAATAAGAAACACTGTGAATAAATAATTATTAGATATAGAAATTTTCGAAAAGAATAAATTTTCTTCATTAATCATAGTTAGAAATTATTTTTTCATATGATTCTCTCTTCATGTTCATCGAATCATCGAGTATCATTCGACTATCAATAAAATCTAACAACATGATTTGTTCATAAAGATTGTATCCATTTTGATTTATTTTGTCTTCGAATCAAGCTGAATATGACTTGTGTTAATATCTGCTAATTCCTTTGTTTAAGAAATAAAAAAATGCTCATTTACATACGTATGCAAGAGTTCATTCGATGTTAAGACAATCAATCTTAGCAGAATTATCCAGTTGCAATCTTCCGGGCCTCAATTGATAGAATAAACACATGAATTTATTACTTATCTGCAATCGACGTATGTGAAAATTTGGTGACGTGATGAATAAATAGCGAAGCAGTTGGTTCGAACTATAATTATCTAGTCTCTTCCAATGATCTTTTAATTGTTTATTCTCAAGATGTGAGAAATCATTGATGAATTTCTATATGTACCACGAATAGTTTCCTATTCGACGGACAATTATGTGTGTTTAATTGATGCCATCAATCAAGTCAACCGAACGTCCTCGACGTCATCTTTTCACTAAATGTCATAGAAAGCTTAATGTAAAAATTACTCTAGCTGACTTTCGAACACATTCTAGGTATTAAGAAAGTATTCACATACACTTCTGTATGGTCTATTCGTGTAAGTAATGAATTGACGTGACTATCCTATATCATCAACATATTCCGCTAGTCTTCGCCAGAGTATATTTTGATGACGAATGATTACTTTCATATAATATTGTATACATGTAAATTGAAGATGACACTATCTTATATGTCGACAGATGTCAAATGATCGTAGTATAAAATGAGAATAAGAAAGTAAATTACAATTAAGAATTGTTCTAGAATATGATCATTTCACACAAACAATAATTTATTTATCAAATTATGGAAAAAACAAAGTAAAACTTATATAATTTCAATTGTAAGAACATGCAATGGTCTTGTATTCATTTGCTGATCAACGAAATTAACATACCATACATAAGACCAATGATAAAACCCAAAAAAATCATTACAGCAAGTATACATATAGCAATAATTACATCATTACGATGCCAGGTGATAGTACTGTAAACATAAATTTAGGTATAAGTTTAAATAAAGAAAACTAATTTAGTGTTTGGTATGATTGTAGATTTATTTTCGATGAGAAAAAATTCATCAGTAGCGATAAACTTGAAAGGAAGTCATTGAATATTCAATAAGTTGAGAAAAGTTTTTTTCGACTTTGTAAAGTATCTGGTTATAAAAAATGAATGCCTGTAAAATGTCAACCTGTGAAAGAGGGTGAGATAATTGAATGGTGATGATGGCAGTGACACTTAAAAAGACTGCTTTCTATTTCAATGTGATTATTTTACTAATTTTATTTATCGAAACGTCGGATCAGAAAAATAAAATAATATCGTTCAACAGTAGGTTACGAAAGAACATTCGACCCTCAAATTACGCTTCGGTCAATCTTTCTAGTTTTTTTTCTAATGTATTTCTTTATAAATAGTCAAAATCTAAACATTAAAACTGGCCGTTACTGCAGTATTTAAGCAGAGATCAAAGCGATTTTTTAAATTAACAAACAATAAATAGAATAATGAACTATGAGTAGTGTTTTTTTTTCTGCGATAAATTTCTGTTTGAAAGGCCCCTGTGCTTGATTGACAACCTGGTATCATTATAAGGGCTTCGCAATGAATGTTCACGTAACAGCTGTTAAAGTAAAAAAAAATGAGTGCAAAAACTATTGCTTTTAGAATACGTCGACGACTGGCTGAAAGTTCAAGGTCATTTCTGAATTCAACATTGAATAAGATTGGATCACGTTGAACATGAACCATAATGGAAAATCTGTGAAAATTCTCCGTTAAAATGCTATTTCTATAGCAACTAATAAAGAAACATGATAAAATAAGTTTTCCGAATAATTAAACCATTGGCATCCTTTGAAAATCAGTCTCTGTTCATGATTATAATGAGCTGTTGATTTTCATTCCATTAAGAATCCTGCAGAGTAAAACTTTTACACATCGAAAATTTTCCTTCCTGTTGCTCGATCTTTCATATTTGTTGATTGACAACGAACTCTTGTATTTCTTCCGTTGTTTCTTGACACTCTCGATTTTAATGAGAGCATCTTTGTGACGCCTTCTTATTTCTTGGAACTTATTTATAAATCTCTGATGAATAGTGTATACTTCTACTCATTGTCTAATCTGTGAAGAATATTACATAGTGTTCTATTGGATTTATTCTACTAATGTCGAAAGATACAAACGTTGAAAATCCTAGTTTATGAAGTGATGAACGACCTCTCACCCACACTCTTGCACCGTCATTTAGATAGCTCTGTATTGTTTTCAACATTTTTACCTTTCGACTAAATTAGTGATCACCGCCATTCATTATAATCTTATATAGCATTTTCTCATTCAGTCTTAAGCTATAGATTTCATTCAATTAAATTTATTTTCAAGTTATAAACGTTTAGATTTAAGTTCATGGAAAAATCAATCTAACAGTGTATAGTCGGCTCAAACCTGATGACTTACTTCTCCGTATTCGTCATGCTTGTTCTTGGCGATCAATCCATGAAAAAAATGCAAATGCATACTATGATATAATTGATTCATCTAAATACACAGCAGGAAATGTAATCAAGTAAAGAAAAACAAATTTTAAACTGAATTACTTCATACTTTTTGTTAGAAAAAAAAAACATTTTCTTTTTCTTCTTTATAGAAGTCATAGAACAGACTATGCTGAATAAGGCCTTAAAGCAATTAATTTCGTAATTTTATATTCGATTGTTTCTTTTGTGATGAACTCGATTTTTTATCGAATGTCTTACGTTTATTCGTTCAAATTTTTCTTTGTCTTGATTTTTCTAATAAGAAATTTTAAATGAAAATCGATGAAAACACTTGAAAAAGTTTTACTTGATCGTCTTGATGTTCTAGTTACGGGAATAGTTCTAAATTTAACAAATTTTGCATGCATAAAACAATGTTTCATTAACGTACAATGTTGATTTTTCTTTATCATTCACTGACAACACATCTATATAAAACAGAAGAAAATTGCTTATGACATCTGTATGCGAAAATGATGGAAGAATTTAAAATAGCAAAAAGAAATATACTACACACTGATTGCTGTAATTGCTCTACCATTTATGAAAATCTGATAATTTTAATTATACTGGGAGCGTTAAGATTAATTAAAACTGTAAACGTCTGTAAAACATTCGTGCATATTGGTTAATTCTGAATTTATCCATTATAAATTACCGTTTTATTTTATTTCAACTCTCAATCAATGGTTGGTACTACTGTTGTAATAATATGTAGTAGATGCTTGTTGGAGATGAGTCTAGTTAGAAACAAGCAAACGAAGTCTATCTCGACTACCATGATCGTACATATCTACACTGATGTCCATGTTCAAAATTAATTTTAAAGCTCTCAAATGGTTCGAAGAACAAGTATATTTTCACAAGAGCAAGTCACTGTAGTTGGTTGACAAAAGAATAATTGAAGTTTTTCTGAAGAAATACATGTGCGTTCATAAGAAAAACTTTCAATAGAAAGTCTGTGCTATCGAAAATAATGTTTTGCATAGTATGTGCTCTTTAAGTTTCAAAAACATTTCTTGAATGGAAAAATGTTTTCCCTTAAACTAAAATGGATCCAGTGAAAGTCACCTTGTTGATTTGTATTATGTCGCTGATCGATAATGTTGCTCATAAATAATTTCGAAAACGACACATCGAACAAATCTTATTAAAAAAATTTCCAGTTGATATGAATGCTCGAGAAACAATTTTCATCACGAATGTCTTCTACCTGAGTATAAAGGACCGAAGATCTACAACCTGACAAATGTTAGTCTACGTTATTAATTACCTTAGAATTTGAACAATGAAATCAGCCAAACATTTTTACCTCTGTCCGCTGTTCGTTTTGGTTGTTTATAATCGACATTCGAATTTAACATGCCATATGGCAATGCATGGATGGAACTGGACTTCAACGATGCAACTGTATTTTTTTTCGACCCTTGTGATAAAGAAAGATTACGTGGAAGAGATTCATCATAAGCTGATATTGAAGGTACGGTTGATAGGTCGGCGCTTGTCGATAATGGCTCTGTGTGAACAGTATCTGACGGATCCTTACTAAATCTAGATGATTTACTGAGAGAACAGCTCGACTTAGACGAAGATCAAAATTTTACTGTTGACTGTGAGATAAACATTTAGCTAATTTTGCTTCAAGAATTTTGAAAAGTAATGATTGACAAGTGGAATCGTTCGTTGTTACTTCACTTGTAAAAAGATTTGGAATTTTTTTCTTTGAAGTATGCAGCTTCAAACCGATGTACGGTAAAGAAGATGTCGAAACCAATGAATCACTATCAACAAAAATTATATGTCGACAAATAATCAATTTACATTTTGTATTTTCATATCAAAACAAACTAATAGTTCTTTTGGAAGCTTCTTTTCATCGCTTGGTAACTGAAGAATGTGCAGATGTCACATGGTTGCAACTATTTTTCAAGGGGCAAACAATTTTTTGTGAATTGAATCAACTCCGTTATACAAGCTCAAGTATTGTCGAGCATTGACTGTATTTTTAATGGCCAGATTATACTCAATAAATAATTAGAGCTCGATCAGAAAATTCTAAAAGAAATTAGACCAGTTTTCATTGTATCTAGCCTGCTTAGTTAACTTGTCGAAAAATACTAAAGTTGGGAAGTTTTCTCAAGAGACACACAAAGCTGTAACTTTACCAATCGGCTCTTAAGTCATGCATGTGACTAATACAGATGCTAGTCAGTAGTACATAGACTATTTTGTGCCAGTTGAAATATATCTAGTATTGATTCGTACTTAAGTGCTTCTGATTTCTACATTGAAAAGTGAACTAATTCATGGATTATTTTCGAATTCACTTGCACTACGATTTTGAGCCTGAATCGGACCTTTTAATTAGATTAACTTTGTCGCAAACAGATGTCTCTGTGTCAGTTATTATTCTCATGTTATGTTTGGATTTATAGTGAAATATAGAACAAAGGAAATACCAATCTCGAAGCTAACCGAAAGACTGAGACAGAAAAAAGTGTTAGGACTGACATTAAGATGAAGCTAACGGCTGTAAGGAAGGACAGCATCAAGAATAACATTGAGATTAGAGCGTAGATAGAGGATATGATAAAGAAAAGGTAGAATAACTTTCTAAGATTGCAGTATGCCTCTCATTAATTTTCTGTTGCTTCCAGTTCTAATAAACAGTAATGGAAAAGACAAAATTTCTGAGGTGACAGTTGTGGGTTCAATTTAATAATCTCAAACTTATTGCACTCTTGAATTTCAACATCGGTTTTGATATGTATATATACGAGTGGATCGTATTTTTGTTGTACAATTATATTTTTGCAGTGTTTCTCCTATGAATCCATTGCCTGCAGCCTGATTCTCAAAGTTTCTTTTTATTTTGTTCGCTCATACATGCTGGGCCACCACAGAAAATATTGGTACGATTGCTCACTAACTCGTCGAGACAGTGATGCAAGATATTAAAAATTTTGATTTTTTTTTCAAAGTCACCGTACGGAAAATAGATGTTTTTAAGAATAAAAGAAACAAAAAAAGTAATACACTTGTTTTATTGAGTGTTTGACGAGCAATTCAAATTCATGAATCGTTGACATTATTCTGTTTTGTTTTGTGCTCGTCTAAGACCAAAACAATTTGACAAGCATTTTTTCTCGTTTATGTTGAGTAACATAAAACCTTATTACTAGCTGACAAAAAGATGTAGCTGAAAATCCAGCAACTCCTTCGGAGAAAAGAGCTTTGTTCAAGTAATTATTAAATGGTCGAGAAATATTTCAATCTTCTCGTTATTTTTTTCCCGAAAAGTAAGCAAACGTTCTCAAAAATCTCTTTTTCATTCACATTGTAGAGTGATATTTGAAAAAAGTTTTTATGTTTATTTCCGGATAGATAATACCAATCTCGCTAAAATCTGTACATAAGAGAGAGCATAAAAACTTGTACATATGATAAAAATTTCAGTGCCGAATCTATTAATTCTTCCGGAAAAAAACTGCACTGTATGGCAAAATGTAGCGACCCTTGTTTTTATTTTATTTTCGAAGAGAAATACTTTTTACCAGTTTTTCGACACCGTTCTACTTGACTGAACATTTGGACCATGGAACTATTACTCGACCAAGTTCATGAATGGAAGTTATCAGTGAATTGTTAATGATGAACGATTAAGTCAGGGATTACAGAAGTCATTTAATGGGAGCCTAATATTTGTCATTTCGTTTTGGATATAATGTCATGAATTATGATATGGTATTATTGATGGAATAAAAATTAGTAGTACTCGTTATCTCTTAATTATTATCCTATACATTCCGGGTTATTAGAATACCTGTGTTGAGAAGATAAAAGCGTAGTATTAGAAATAAAACGAGAACCTGTTAGTATTCCCAATATTGGAAGTTATCTCAACATCTGTGGATCCTGAGATATCTCGGCCGCCTAACGTTTGATAATTGGAAAATTTTCACCGCATACTACGTAGACGATGCTGAATAAGATGCACTTCTTAAATTTCTGCTCAATGTGATTTCATTCCTTTTTTTGTTTGGCCAATTATACAACAAAAATATGATTTGCTCATATATATTGTATATCATGATAATTAATCAGCATCGTACTTATTCCCATATTTATATTTGTAACGTTTCTCTTTGGTGTACCGACGACAGCATGGGCAATATTGATCCATCCAACTCGTTGATTGTAGTTTCAATTTTTTTTCATATTCATTTTTCAATAAGTTTTCGATTCCAATTTTCAATCGATGTATTTCTTTTTCACATTCTAATCGAATTACAGTAGCGTTGGTATTAATATTGTTAATATTTTGATTGAGATGATGATTATTAAAAAATGTAGTGATCGTTTTGAGAACATGCATCAATCATTACTTGAATTCTTAAAGATAACAATCGTTGATTCATTAGCATGTTCATTGGAAAAAAGTCATCAAGAAAAATAACATCATATACTTATAATATTAGATATTGGCGCTTTATTCATTCTTTTGTTCTTCTATCAATGATTTCTTCAGAACTTTTATCTGGTTTTAATGTTGATGGTGATTGTAAAAAATCAATTTTCACCGAAAATAAAAACAAACGAGTGGACTCAAATCAGTCATGCAAACGAATGAAAACTAATGATGCGGAGATTCATTCAACGAAACATTTAGCTGAAGAATTCTTCTTTCAATCACATTCATTTAGTGATTTAGTACTCATTGTTCAAGGTAGACTCCGATGTCGAATCTCCAGATTCGTTTATATGTATATGTATATTGCACTACTGTTTAGATAAAGAATTGTATGTTGATAAAAGTGTATTAGCTGCTGGATCAAAAATTTTTCAATCATATTTTCAAGATGAAACTATCGATTCGATTGAAATTCTTGATGTATCACCGTATGAAATGATTGAATTACTTAAATTTTTGTATCCACAATTTCGATGTACAATCAATAATGATAATGTGACGATATTACTCGTTCTTGGTAGGTACCTAGGAATAGACAAGTAAGACGTGTGTTTTCTTAGTTTGAACATGAAATAACATTGATACATTTTCCCATGTCGAAAGTTTTTTTTTTGTTACAATGAGAATCTTATCTCGAGCAAGGTTGTAGCGAAAAAAAGAGAGAATGTATGTTGCATTCTCGCTTTCAGAGTATGATTTCGTAATCAATACATTTAGACTTCCCGTAAGACACGTGTGTCACTAATTGTTTCACAAGAATACAAAAGAGATAACGTCGGAATATTTGATTTCACCTTTGTTGGTAGATATATCTCAAGTAGAAATAATCAAAACATGGGTTATAATAACTGCTAAATCGGATACAAAAAAACAGGATTAGAACGAAAACCAATTAAAACGACTTTAGAAAAGTAAAAATTTGTTTGAAAATATTTTTGATTTAATCCAGATTGGTGACGAAACGACATAAGATCATTGATCCTATTTCGCTAAGGATTTGAGAGAGAATTCTCCTTTTGACTTTATAATAACACAGAATAGCTCCTTCTCTCTTGTGCAATGATTATGGATTAGCAGCTTTCTTTGATACAGAATCAATTTTCTCCTTAGAGAACTAGTTCTCTATAAATAAAACAAATCTAGAAAAATCTGTCAGCCAAAATCGCGATTACATTCGAAATCAATACGATCGATAGTTCTTGATGAACTGTTGTACAAACTGAAAGTAATCATCATGTTTACGTGATTTTTTCATAAGATGCATTTTTCCTGTTTGAAAATACATTATGTATGAATAGAACCTACAGAATTACATTTGTCTATCTTGATTGCAACATTCAAAAACTTCTATGCATAGTTTTGCGTCGTACTTGGCCATTACAACAGAATATACAGAGTGGTTTAAATAAGAAATACTTCTTCTTCTTGGTTCATTTTTCTTTTCTAATGTTTTCTCCCTTCACAAGTGTCACATCAAACAATTTGAATTTTATGACACTCGGAAAATTTGAATAGAATAGAAAAACAAAAAGTTAGTTACACATTCTATCTTTTGTCTAATAATGATGTTTCGTTCGATGTTGTGCATCTGAATAGCATCTTGTTATATCATTTTCTGAACATTAAGATTTCATCAGTGAAGATCAATAGATTGAGAATATGAACATGCTTGGATTTAGGCGAATTGCTTCCATAAATCACTTCTTCTACCTACAAAAACGTCGTCCTATGAATGCAGCTATGCATAATGGCCTTTTCACATGTCACTAAATTTCACATGATGACGATGTATTTTTTCTGGATGAATCATCTATAAAAATCGACTCTACGGTCAATAAGTCCTGCGAGATATTTTAATAGAAACATACACACTAAACATGTTTGTTACTTCTGAACGAAAATAAATCTTTTGATCGCAAGAAGATGAGACTTCAGAATTTCTTATTTCTCTCTTTTTGTAAAAACGTTCTGGCTTATTCCTAATGCTGCATAATACATGTAATTATAATTAGGGTGATTTAGAAATATATAATACGTAGTGAAATTACTGATGCAGTAAAAGAGTGGATTAATCAACATAAGTTCTGATGTATGAATTCTTGTCAACTATGAATGCACAAAGATCGTGAAAGACATCGGGTATAAACTATTCCAGTGTGTATGAAAGAAGAGTAGAGCACAGCTTTGAAATTAATCTTGCGATGAACTTTAATCTCACATTTGCATTTCCGACAAATACGATAAGGCGTTATTGTAAAAGTTTCTGTCACTTCTGTATCACGTTGACATGTTCGAATTTCTTCTCGTCGAGCTCTCATTTCACAAAAGATTCGTCTCATTTTCTAGCTCATCGTTTTGAACTGAATTTTATTTCGTCAGCATGTCGAACATTTATATTACTTTATTTATCAAAACTTGAATACGTAAATATGCATCCGAGCGGTGGTGAATTCATTGAACACGATGATGGTATACGTTTATCGATTTCATCAATTCTTGATATTTTATGTATTTGGTTTCGTGAATTTCTACTCATCGATGATACTGTTGCTTATGATGCTATTTTAAGTAAATTATCTCAATGTAGTACTTCAAGTATACTTGCATCGAATGGTTTTACCGAGCTCGAAGAAAAAGTGAAATGGAAAATTTTTCAAGCACGAGCAAAATATTTAGAAAATGAACAATTATCGACATTTTAATTATTCAACGAAACTAGATTGATATTGTTATGAAAGAAATTAAATCGTATTTTTTTCTTGTCCTCACTTGAAATTATGACCGATTGAAATTCGTTTAGTAAAATATTCAATTCAGGAATCGAGTGTCCTAAACGGTTTCATACTGAAATTGATTTTCTGATCAGATTCTAGTGACCATGTTTAGTTGTTTGCTATTTAAATATTCAATGTCAAGTGTCAGTTTTAAATGTCTCTCTGGAAAAAAGTACACGACTTGGTTGATTCAAGTTTTATATCATGACTGTAAGCATTCAAGGAAAACTAATTGTATTTCAACGAGTCATAAAGTTGTTTTTTCTAACAATCAATTCAGTGGAATGAAATTTACGATTTAAAAAGAAAAACTCATGAGTTAACGAACTTTATGAGTTAAACATATAAAATCGACTACGACACGACTCTAATTAAATTCTCGGACTATGATTCATAGTTTTCTCTTCATAAACTTTATTATCTAAAAGGAACAAAATTTTGACATACTAAAGCGGTTGATAAAAAGATTAATTTTCTTCGCTTTCCGCCCTCAAACAAAAAGTTTATGCTTCTCGTCAGCGAAACTCGAGCTGACAGGAGAATATCAAAAACAATTACATTGCTCTATTATAGTCAGATTAGGAAGCAAACAACCTGCTTTGATCCTACCATTATACTTTATTTTTACAAATCTTCGATATGTTTGCGCTTTAGAAAAAATATACGAGTAACACATCAAGAGGTTGATAAATTTCAATATTCTTCATTCATCGAAAGCAATCAAACTGCTAAAAATTTATTATTAATCATCTACAAGTGAATTTTGACTATATATAAATATGTTAATAGTGCCGATAAACATCGTACATTACTTCTCTTGTCGTTTTGTTAGTTACATTCAATGTTTTATCATCAATGTATCGGCATTCATTCATATTATTTTTTTCTCATTTGTGTGATAGATGGGTTTCATAGAACGGAACAATGCAATGATCATTTTCACATCGACATATTTCGTAGAACAATGTCAACAAGCAAGTTTTAAAAGTTTTAATAATATGTTATCAAACTTTGCATTATTTAAGATATGCATTGTTCGTTTTCTCGAATGAATACATGCATTTGTTTCGTATATCTATTTTTAGTTCAAATTTGAATTAATCAATGTATAACAGACACTCAAAGTGCTTCATATATCTATTTGCTTTGTTTCCTATCTGACAAACATGCACGCACACATACACATATGATTCTTTGCTTTTTTATGGTTAAATGTGATATAGAGCCACTATAACACATGCGTCTTTTTATCTTTTTTTCAACCAAACAATTGTCATGGTTATCTTTGAATCATGATACTCTTGAAATATTTCACAAAAAAATGCTTGTTTATTGTTTAACAAACGAAAAGAAATGAAAGAAAACAAAATGCGTCAGAATCAGCTTCTAATAATCGTTTTAAACATGTACATATCTTGATTTACGAGAAATGAATTTCTAATGAGGACGAACAAAAAAGAAACAAACGAAGAAATTAGTCGATTTGTACATGAAGAAGAACAGAGATACAACTGACTCAGTGACCTTCAGATTTCTAAACGCAATGAGATAAATGAAAAAACGTTTCTTTTTTAATAGCAGAAAAAAATTAAAGAAAAAATAAAATAAAATTGAAAACGTCAGATAGTCTTCTTTGTATTTAATTTAAACACTTTGATATCCATTGCGATAGCGTCGCCGACGAACAATATATACAACAAGTACAAGAACAACTAATACTGCAAGACATACACCAACTATAATTGGAATTAAATTTGAACTTGTAAATATATCCATCTTACAAACTTTCTCTAAAGAAAAAAAAAACCAATTTAAGAAATAAATATTCATATCGAAAACTTAACATAAGATTTTCTTCTACATAGAAAATTTTAGAAAATCAATATTCAACGTTACCTGTAGCGAAATCAATAAATACAGTTTTCTCATCAACAAATGCCTGAACACGTAAATTTTGTAAATCAATCGATTTAATCGTAACATTATTTTTCGATTGAAAATTATCAATTTTCGTTTTTGTATTGCATCGATATGAATTACTACGATCTGCTATAAATAGTGATTCATTCACTAAAAATGCATGTGGACCTATTGTACTTCCAGTACAATTCGGAAAATAGTCTGTATCTTGGATATTAACAGAACCATAGACTCGTTTTAATGATGTTTGATTTTTTTTGTCGAGTTCAAAATCAAATGATATCGTTGTTAAATTATCAAGCATTCTAATCATGAGCGTATGAATATTTGAAGAACAAATACCATCGTAATATTGAAATGTATTATTATTTAATGGAATTTTTGAAGTATTTGTTTTCTAGGGAAATAGAAAACACATGAATATGCATATTTAAAAACAAGAACAAGTCTATTGGTAATCTAGTTTGATGATTTACCCCATCGATCTTTAAATATTCAATATTGATAACAAGATCGAATCGAGCAACAAAACATAAATTTGGAGAAGATCTTGGCAATGTATAATTACCGGGAAGATCTACTCCCTACAAAGAAAAATATGAAAGATTCATTTAGTTTTTTATTTGTTTCATCGTCTTACATTGGCTGATGAAATAAGATGAATACAAGCTAAAAAAAAATACACTTAAAAGAAATCATCTTTTTAACATTTTCAAACTCTTACCAATTAGAAGAAAGACTGACGTAATTGCTGAAACCATACTTCAATAGAAATTATCTAGAAGAATCAAATCAATTATTTACTTCTCAATAGATATGTTTTTGTACACATGCCCCTATTCTGTCGACATCTATTTTACCTACAACGATCACAAGACAGAGACATGGTCTTCTGTTCTTTCCAATATTTTATTTTCTGCTTTATTAAAGACCTCATACACCAAATATATGAATGATTATTTACCTGGTTGTGCTGTAAACTAATTTTCGTGTGAAAAAGAAAAGAATGAGTCAGATGCATGCATAAAAATCTAAGTATTTAACGTTTTCCCATCGTAAAAACAGGACGAAAACGTTGCTTATTATTTATGTTAGTATGCAAAACATTACCTAGGTTCAAATACAACAGAATGAAGAAAAAGAGAGAAATCGACTAAAGGGTTAAAGTAGAGAAAAGAAAGGGTTGAGAACAACGTAAAAGGTAAATATCGACGACGAAGATGACAATAAAACATGTCCGAAAAGAAAGAAATAATCAATATCAATAAATTTAGAAATTGAAAAATATTTCGCTCCGTCATAGTAATTTTCTAATGTCTAATCATTGACTTTCAAGAATACGAATCGGGCTAGTGTTTTAGTGTAGAGTATTTCAGACAGAAATAAAAGCAGGGCATGTTTTCGGTAGTTGCACATCATCTAGTGTGCTTCTTTTTTTTCGCTATATATCGATAAATGGAGAAGAAATGTCAAACAAGTATAAGAATGTTAGAGTAAAGGAAATAAAGATCGACTACAATTCTCAGTTAGCGACACAGCCATGTAAACGATTTGCAATGCGTACAACATCATTCTTTTAGATCCTCCTGTCAATTAAGCCAATTACTATATTGAGGCATGTTAGTAAGAAGAGAAAGTGAGTGATTGAAAAAATGAAGCATTTTATTTTTCGCCATTAATGTCATGGAGAAAAGTCAGAGAGAAAATGAGTGAGTGACTGAGCGAGCAAACGAGCCTGCTGATTATAATGAGTCATCTGATTTTCAACCAATGGAAACAAATCATGTTTTCTTGTTACCTATGAAATAATTTTTGTGAAAAATATATTTTTCGAACCCTTGATAGGAAGCTTTAAAAGCAAAAAAACATAGATTATAAATGAATACGAGCTTTTTTTTTGTTCGTCATCCATGTTGAACTCTCAGCACTCATGTGCCTCTATGTAAGGATAATTATTTCTTCCTTCATAACCTCTCCTTCATGCGATTCCTTCCATCCATAAATGTGATATACAGAGAGAACACGTCGACGGTGGGTATTCTATAGAAGACAATATATCGCCGTGGATTATTGTGGATGGTAGAATCGATCACTTTGTTTTTCTTTTCTTAAATGATGACGAGGCGAAGTCTTATTCGAATATTCTTTTGCATACGAACAAGGTCATATATATATATAGATGTGTTTTTAATTGAATTTCATTGTTTTAGATAATTGTATTGATTTGAACTATTATCAAGTACAGATACAACAATGTTTCCAGGTTTTATACAAGGAGCAATTTTAGCTGTTATTGTTATTCTTACTCAAACAACAAAACATATTCGTTGTGATGATGCTTCATCCAATGCCGATGAAAGTTATGTTCTTTCACTTACGAAAGATACATTCGACGATTCTGTCAAAAATCATAAACATTTACTTGTTAAGTTTGTTGCCCCATGGTGCGGTCACTGCAAAGCTTTATCGCCGGCCTATGCTGCAGCAGCTAAACAACTAGCTGAATCTGGTAGTGAAATTAAATTAGCTAGTGTTGATGCAACTATCGAACAAGATCTCGCACAAAAATATGAAGTTAAAGGTTATCCAACAATAAAGTTCTTTAGTGACGGTATTACATTTGAATATACTGGTGGTCGTACACAAGATGATATTATAAGTTGGTTAAAAAAGAAAACAGGACCAGCCGCTGAGGAATTGAAAACTGTTGATGATCTTAACAAATTAAAACAAGCCGGCGATGTTATAGTCATTGGTGCTTTTAAGGTTAATTGATTATTACTATGATTAGTGTTTTTTTTTAATCTTAATATTGTTGGTTTTCTTTTCATAGGATATGGATGGAGATACAGCTGCATCTTATCTTCAAGTCGCTAAAACAGTTGATGGTATTCCATTTGGTATTACATCAAATGTTGATGTTCTTAAAGACCTCGATGTTAAACAAGATGCTATTGTTCTCTTCAAAAAAGTATATCTTTAGATTGCTTCGTTTCTGCATTTTTTCCCTTACATTTCAGTTTGATGAAGGCCGTAATGATCTTACAGAATCCATTGATGAAGCGTCAATCCGTCAATTTATTCAAGAAAATCAACTTCCCACTGTCGTTGATTTCAATGCTGAAGTATGCAAATGACTTGAAAACAGATAATGTGATAAACTGTTTTCTCTTTTATTTGTCTAGACAGCACAAAAAATCTTCGGTGGTGATATCAAAGTTCATATACTTCTGTTCGCTAGTAAAAAGAGCAACGATTATGATAAACTTCGTGGAGAATTCAAAACAGCTGCTGCCCAATATCGTGGAAAAGTAATCAGAAAAGAAGATCAGTAAATTATGTTAATGTAAAGTTCATTATTTATTTAGACACTTTTCGTTGCCATCGACTCTGATGATGAAGAAAATGAACGTGTACTTGAATTCTTTGGTCTTAAAACATCAAATGTTCCGGCTGTTCGTTTAATCACGTTAAAAGATGAAATGAGCAAATTTAAGCCAGACTCATCAGATATTACATCACAAGTTTTGGTTGATTTCGTTAAAAATTTCTTTGATGGAAATCTTAAACCGCATTTACTTACACAAGATATTCCAGAAGATTGGGATAAAACACCAGTGAAAATTTTAGTTGGTAAAAATTTTCATGAAGTTGCCTTGGATAAAAAGAAAACTGTACTTGTCACATTCATTGCTCCTTGGTAAGTAGTCTCTAGTATAGATGGAATGTGAAAATCACTAGATAAAATGTCAACTATATATAATAGGTGTGGTCATTGCAAACAATTAACACCTATTTATGAACAATTAGGTGAAAAATATAAAGACAATGCCGATATTGTCATTGCTAAAATGGATGCAACTGCAAATGAACTTGAAGATATTAAAATTCAAAGCTTTCCAACAATAAAGTATGAATTTGAATATAAAATAAAGCGTTCGTCGAAATCGTTGCTTCTTCTAGATTATTTCCTAAAGATTCTGATGAAGTAATTGATTATCAAGGTGAACGTACAGTTGAGGGTCTTTCGAAATTCATCGATTCAAATGGAAAGGAAGCTGGCCATGCTCCTGAAGAAGTATGTTTCAAAACAATAATTTACATTTAGAGATATACAATAAGAAAACGAACATTAATGCATTTGTCTTTATTTTAGACTGCTGAACAAACCGAAGAAGCTGAGGAGAGTGCAGAAGCAGGACACGAAGATCTTTAAAAATTTTATCTTAGTTCAAGTATGAAAATGTTAATCATAGAGCGTTATAAAAAAAAAGAACTCCTTTTTTGTTTGTCTGTTGTTCGTCTATTGATTTGTTTTCTTTTTCTTTAAAGCAGCTATTCGTAGTAAGACTATAAAACCAAATCAAAAAAGCAGAATGAAATACACATCATATATATGTTATACTTAAAAAAAAAGGTCGTTTTTCGTTCACTAAATCTTATTTCTTTTCATGTTTTAACTTGACTATTTATCATTATATAGAAACAAGAGAATAGAAAAGTCCATAGTTACTGCAATCATTTTTTACCTATTCTATACATATGCTTTTCATGATTATCTAGTTTACTCTCCGGTTGCTGTGTTCTTGTTAACATTTTCTTTATCATTGTTTGTTTTGTTTTGTTTCATTTTTTTATCCTTTGAATCTGTTGCTAATACACGTGCACGTTTGTTTGTGCATGTGGTAAAGGCACTAATTGGGAATATATTAACTCATTGTGAAAACGATATATCCGTCGAGAAGATACTTTTTAATTCGAGCATTTTCAATGACAAATAGGTGAACTAATTATGAGCCATGTTGCGAACAAAAAAGTATTCACAGAACCGAGAGATTGATATGAAAGACAATGATATAAATCGGTATTATGTACTGATAGAATTTCGATGATAGACAATTCTGTGATGATGGTTTAATCACGCACATTGTAAAGTACTTTGATAATGAAAGTTAGTAACGAGAGATTTCATGATAACGTTTTGTTTTATCTGTGTTACGAATGAAGTATTGCGGCTTTATGTTTCGGATTTGAAAGATACTACAATTTTTCTTATTGACCAAGTATTTATCGATGAATTCTTATGGTAATATGTCTAAGCAAACACACATAATTCGTTTCAATTTTGAGAAGATTATTGCTCTTATTTTTGTTTCGTATATTCATCAAAGATTGTTATATTTCATTCTCATTGGACTAGTATCGTTTCTGAACATAAATGAAGTTTTGATTCTCGTTACAGTTAGGTTATTTCAATCATTGTTATCTTCATGAATCGAAGATTCTTTATTGCTGCCTTCCATATCATTCTCAAGTTTGTGAACTTGCTTTTATAGCAGTGAAATAACTGAACGAAATCTAGGCAAAGTAGTCACCAAAATGTTCTCCTGATAGGTAAAATAAATTCAAATGTAAATCACTTTTCTTGATGATTCCAGTACACAAAAAGCTCCGTAGACCTTGAGCGTAAGCATTAATCCAAGGTCGATTGCTTTTAATGCATCGCACTTAGAAGCGAAAATTTTTTTACCGATTAATACAGCACCAACCATCTTTACTGTATCATGACTAATCTATCGTGACCCTGAAGCACAATTTAACTTTCATTATATATATAGGACAGCCTTGTCGTATGCCTCTACTACATTAAAGACTATGGTTATTAAGTTTTCAATGAGTATTTGATTATAAGAGATTTTGCATTTTAAATGATGAAAAGTAATCAGTACGAATTCCATCAATTTTTTGCTAGCAATACTTCGATGATAATTTTTTATCGAGTCAACCGAACGATGATTGTTTGCGATGAAATTTTCATTATTAGTAGGAACAGCATTAATCTCTCACATCAAAGGTCGAATACGATGAGATATTTTACTAATACTGAAATATCCTCATCTAAATAAAAGAATCTATGCGAACCTCCTAGCTTGTGTCAGTAGTGTGTTGCTCAGATCCTGATCATGCAATGTTCTTCATGACCAAATAATGCATACGAATAAATAGAAGTATAAATATTTTCTTCACGAAAACACACACGATGAGACCTTTGAGAAGGATCATTTCTTTGTTTTTGCTCGAGAAAAATGTCTCGAAAATAATCACCAATCGATTGATACTCCTTTACAGCAACCTTAACAATGAGATGAGAGTACATTGCTTTACATTTTCTTTTGCAATTGTCCTAGTTTTTCAAACAAAAAGTCATTGCCTAGGTAACTTTTATTTTTTTTTATCTAGCTATTATAGCTAGTAACAAAACAACGAATGAATTAACACCATCGTTCAGGAAATGTACGAATTTCTTTAATGATTCCTGTGCCTAATAATTTCCATTGTTCGATTATTTTCACATAATCGATATTATCATGATTATGACTTGTATTCTTTGATGGTTTCCATAGTACACCAACTACAAGACCACCGAATTCATCATGAAAAAATTCAGCTTGATTGCTATAGGATACCTAGAAAAGAATGAATGAAAATTAAGATAGAAAAAGAACAGAAATGATATCCATTGTTTTTGTCAGATTTTACTCGAAATTCATCAAGAAATAATTGAGCAGGATCATAATCAACAATAGACAAACATTTTTGATTTTCATCTTTTGATTGTTCGTTGTCAGTTGATTTCTTTCTTGTCGTATATGTTATTTCACTTATGACATGATCAACAGCTTGATAGGCACGTGGACATTGCAGTGGATTTAACATTATGATTACATCATAAGAATTGAGACTTGGTCGAAAAAGAAACTAGTTTGACACAAAAAGGAAAAAATAAAAGAATAATTATTTTATTCTGTTCAATAGTACTTTTTCTCCGTTTGTTTTTCAACGAGCTATCAATAGTCATGGAATTTTAAAAAACTCATGTTGCTCTATGTCTTTTTGTCATCGTGAGAAATTAAAACACTTCTTTTAATCCATACTTCATTGAATTTTATAAGTTATTTTTTTTATCGGAGGAGAATTGCAATATTTAGGTCACGTAACGGATGTGTAATAGAATTATAGTATCTATAATTGATCAGCGAACTGGTAAATGAACCGATAAAAAATGTCGATATAATTGACAAGTATGATGTGAGTTTATTATCATATTTAGAACCTTAACCGGCGAACCAGAACCCTAGCATTATTCGTTGGAGTGTAAACGTTTCATTCAGAGTAAAATACACGGTTGCTAGTGGCTGAAGTATTCTCATTTGTTAGCTAACGATGAGATACAATGATAGAATCTTGTCTCGAGTGGTTTCATAATGAATGAAAGACAGTTTAATCATATGAAAAGTATCATTGAAAATATAGAAGTAACATTAGAGATCGATGATGATTCACTCCTTCTAATTACATGTGAATCGTTTATGAATGAAGAAACCTCGTGTAAAGAGGATTCGAGTGCTTCTTCTCTCATACATTAGAATCCTTCGATCGTATTCTTTCGCATTTTATTCATATTACTATTTATTCACTAGTAAAGTAAATAAGAAAAAAAGTGAAATGGAAAATTACAATTCAAGAAATCGTTATTTATATGGATTTTTATGGATACGGAAGCTAGTTATGTGAATAAATAAGGATAAGTTGTTCAAGAGCTATCTCATTAGTTGTTACCAACAGAAAGAAATTTTCATTCTTGATTGATACTTCAGAACGATTTAGTGTATTGATCTCATTCGAAGTCTACAGCAGGATGAACACTCAAAGGTTTTCCATAAAAAAAAACAGTTCGTACATCTTCTAGCATTTGCTAAAAGCAAAGGGGATCGCTGTTATTCCAAAAATGCATGGGAGATAAATTCATAGTTGGTTTGGTAGGGTTTTTGAATAATGAAACGATTTCTATGAATAATAGAGGTATTCTGTTGTACTCATGAGTCTCATTTTTCATTTGAATCGAATCCTTGCTTTCATTTCGTCGAAGTGAGTACTACAAATTGGCCGACCACCACTGAATAAAAACATGACCTTTTCCATTAGAATAAATAAGGAAGAAAAGCTATCGAACAAAGTCAGTCACACTTCCACGATTGTGTATCACCGGAGATTATTTTAGCAATCTATCTCGATATGTAAATCTTAATATTTCTTCTAGTCTCATTACTCTTACAAATCAATCACAAATCATCTCGATTATCTTCTAGAATACGTAAGTATTACATCAATTCAAAAGATGAACCAGCGAGCAATTGATCGATTTTGAAACCTTATTGTTTTACGAAAATATGCAAAAGAACTTTGTTCAATACATCAAATCTTACTTTAATCGAATCACTATTATTTGTTTCAAGATAAGCCAATGCTTGTTTAGCTAATTGTAAAATACGTTTCAAAACTGGTACACTTGGCTTTTGACTCTCATGGAAAGCTAATGAAGGCATCAAGCACATTGCTGGTAAACTCGATCGTTCAGCTTTGAATTGTGCTTGCATTTCGAAGACTTGCTCCGCTACAAAATGAAAAGAACAACAAAGCTGAAATTTCATTATAATTGGATTTCTTCTTAGTACATGTTAGTTCATGATTAAAATTAATAATAAGAGGTTCATTAAGCCAGTCATAATCACGAAGTAGACGAAGAACACGACAAAAGCCAGTTAAGATTGATCTAAATGAACGAGATATATTTTCTATGGTGAATAATATGTATGAAGAAATACTTTGGTGGTTCAAATGGAGCTGAATGAAGAAAAACATAACAGCAGAGCAAATCGGCATTGATTGGATCGAAGTGGTACAGAAGTAACTGTGACGAAAGCCAACGTTTAAATAAACGTGCTACTAATGAATAGTGAGCAAATTGTTGGCTAACACTAAAATACAAAAACAATTTTCAGACGTAAGCATGTTGTGATCACATATGGATTGATTGCATGAAGTCATATGAAAAGAATTATTTTCTACATTAGTTACTGAATTCTTCCATTAGTCAGTATACGAAGATTTAATGACTTGAGTATGTGTTCCTTTGCCATTTGTCATGACAGTCATACACTGCGCATTCTCATCCTACACACATTTATCCTAGTACTTGGGACTGTGGTAGATTGGAAATCGAATTTCAAGAGATAAAGTTTTTCCCTAAGCATTGATTAGGTCAATTGATATTTCGATTGTAGAGATCTTCATCACATTTGGATTAGATCACAATTTTGTCTCTTCAATAGTAGTAAACTAAGATTTTCAACTGGTTTTTTTCTTTTACCCGTAAATAGCTGCATTAAGTTTCGGTAAATATTCTGTATTAAATCTTAATCTCGTGGATAGATTCGTTTGTTTGATTGTTCGTTCTAAACCATCTTTTTGGCCAGCTGCACTTTCCATTAAATAGATTTCTTTATGATAAGAAATCATTACACGATAAATATAATGATCTTTTTCAACGTAACAACAATCTGTTGTTGCTCGAGTGATATAATGAAATTTTTCTCTCAATAATTTCGACAATTGAATATAATAAAGAATCTTCGAATGTTTGATACGTTCGAGTGTTTCAAAGCCTGGATCAGTCGAGCTATTCATTTCAAGTTGACACAGTATTGATAATGATGGACTATACGGCGGAGCATAAGTCGAACTCGAACGTGGTATTAATGCATATTTATCATGTTCGATCGAACGAATTTTATGTATATCTGTTTGAAATGATGCTGGTAATGGTGGAAAGACATTTGTGTAACGAAATGTTTCATCGATTCCAACAATACTATTGATTTTAATTGGTAATTCATTATTTAATGTTCGCATCTGTTTTGACAATTCAATGAATTGACGATTGAGATAAATTTGTTGTTCATCACCTGTGCCATATGATGGAAACAGACGAACTGGAATTGAAAGTAATGTTGAAAGGCATTGATCATTATAGAAAAATTCTATATGACTTGGTGATATACCAGCTTGTCTTAAAAGAAAAGAAAATTACAATAAAAAATTACAACATAAAATAGATCGCATGATTGTGTTACATCTCTAGTAGATATCTAGCTGCATCCATCCATATGAGTCGTTTATCTTTCGCATTATCGATATTCCATACAACAGATTCGAGTATTGATCCATCAGGAAAACGACGTAATTCGCACCGTTCAGTCCATAGTTTTCGAAAGTCTTGAGCCTGATAAAAAATATACAAGAATATTTGTATGTAAACTAGGAAAGTTCGAATCAATGAATATGATTACAACTTTGTTTTTGTCATGATTAGAAATTACTTATGTGTAGTATATGAGCGGCACTTGGAGAAAAAGCACTTATGAATTCGAAAATTTTCCTAGTCCGACGTTATCGTAGGCATACCATGTTTCTTCAAAATTCTTCTATTAATCTCTATAGACCACGCATAAGATACAAGATATTTTCTTTATTGATTCAAGTGTGATTAATTCTATGCTCTAGATATATATATATATATATATCGATGACTCTTGATGATGACGTTTTTCTTGTTTAGGTATGAATCTTTGTTCACATGCAGAAAAGCGTGAAGATCAAAGAGTTATCTACATGTTTGCTCATATTTTTTATATAGAAAAATTATTAAAATACTTTCTTACTTCTTTTGATCCATTTTCAGGTCCTTTTAACACTGATAAATCATATTGATCAGAAAAAATAACACCGAATGCTATTGATGTTCTTGTTGGTACGGGTTCATTAATTGGCCACTAAAAAGCAAAATCAATACTGAATAAAACTATTTGAAAAATGAATTCAATGAATTTCTTCTAATCTACGTCAAGAAAAAGACAAAGAAAAATGAAAAAGAATTTAATTATGATTTCAAACATTTATGAATTGTCAAAAAATAGGGTTTTTCATGTAGAATCACTAATCGATCATCTTTAAGCAAACACATATTTGTTGGTGATTCATTTCGTTCCATAACGGATGTAATCTTCCGACTTTTCGAACGTGCCAAATCAATCGATTTTAATCTTTTTTGTAAACTATTAACATAAATAAAGTTTCCAATATGTTTCGTTGACTCGATTCGTAAAGAATTTGTTTTCGTTTCTTGTTTATCGTCTAAGAAAATATCTGTTTCAACATCTAATGTTTTCCGATTGATGCTGCGCAGATAAATTTCATGATTTTCATTTTGATAAATCACAACTAAACTCTGCTTATCACAAGTAATGTCTAACAACATATCCTTTGAACTAAATAAATCAATATTTCGTCGACGTTTCATTGCTGAATTTTTTTCATCTAGATAATATTCAACAAGACTATGATTTCCAAAGATACAGTAGACAGCATGACGATAACAATGAATATTATTCAATGGTAACTTGTTAGATAAGCAACCTAGATCATTTACACATAATATTTTTCCATTGAATAGATATATATGATTATAATCGCTAGTTGAAATCAAATAACGATCATTCACATCACAATAGGTTATATCAGATATATTTGGGCATAGAGTTTTTGGCCATTGTAAATATAAACGACGACAAAAATTTTCGTTTTCTTCATGACGTAAAATAATCACAATATTTATTTTCGAATTATATACAATTAACTCATTGTCTGTTGTTGAACTACTCATAAACATATGCTTCGAGTCACATTGTGCAAACATCAATGTCGAACATTGAGCTTGACTGTAGTTATTTAAATTAAATAATGATGTTTTAGGTGTGATTTGAATTCGATCATTTTTTTCTGTTGAATTATGTGAATGATTCATTTTCGAGGTAAGTACTTTGTAAGACTGAACTAATGCTCGACTATCAGCAAATGATACATCGAATTGTTCCGTCTGTTTTATCTGGGACAAAAGTAAAGAATCAACGGCATATTCGGTGACTGAGTTTTGTGAACTACAGAGTTCTCGATTTTTATCAATTAAAATTGGAATGGTAGATTCATTTGTTGAGTTTCTTGTCAAAATATCATCACATTTTAATTGTGTAGTTTGACATTTTGAAGATGTTGGTAGTTCTTTTGACGATGCCACCATTGGTTTTAATATCCATAATTGGTTTGGTTTACTCATGTCTGGTGTCATTTCAATTAATTGTTCACTTGGTGGTAAAGTTTTGCTTTGCATAGACTGAATTATATCTGTATACATTACTTTCAATGGTAAAATCGTTGTTTCGACTGTTAATTCTCGATAATGTGCATATTCTAATTTCAGATTTTCATCGAATTGATTTGTTGAACATGAATATGTATTCAAACGTATACGTTTTTCAATAGAATTCAATTGAGAATATATATGTAAATATTGAATTTGATCGGAAATGTCTGATGGAAGATTTTGAGTATTAATTTGTTCTTTGACAGTTGAATATTGCTTATTGATTTCTTGATAATATTCATTGTAGTATTGTTTAATTTCTTGCTTCTTCTGTTGAATCACATTATCGATTTGTTCAATACTTTTCAATTTCCATTGATTTAATTTCTCATGAAGATGTTCAATATATTCTCCGTTATGTTTATGTATGGTTGGGGAAAAAAATTTTTCTTGAAATACTTGTGATACTTCTTCAAATTTTTTCGATACATCGTTGTCGGTCATTACAAAAAACAAATATGTCTGTCTACTTCAGATGTGTGCATGTGTATCTTTGCACACGTATTTAAAGCGATAGAGAATAAAGATAAGAAACTTACTGATTTTATTATTTGACTAAATGATGGTAGAGGACAAAGTAAATTGATACGTTCTTTAAGACCATTTTCAAGTAGATTGAGAATTTCTCGACATAACAAATAATGTTTATTGTTAAGACTATCCATAATTATTTGATTTTTATTTGATTTTTCATCCAAAAGTTTTTCATATTGTTCGAGTGAAGAAATTCTATCAATGTCAAAGAAGCATCGTTTAGTTGTTCGATTAACACATTCTTTACTCACTCGATGATAGCATCCATACTATAGATTGGTTTCATTGATGTGATAAATAATGTTTGAAAATGATCAATAATTGGATCATTAAAAGAATTCAATGAAATACGTGCTTCATGTTTTAACTAGAACGAAGAAGATTTATGTTTGAAATTAAGGAAATATTTTAGATTCGAGTTTAAATAAAACATGGTAAAGTGTTTCTTTCTACTTAGATTTTTTAATACTTTCTACTAATTATTTGTGTACAAGTGTTTGATAGATGACAGACTTTGAACTAGTATGGATTCTCTTTGTTGCTGACAGAAAATAACACAAACTTAGCTAGAACATTTCAATGCGAAGTACAAAACATAGTGAACGAGACGAGAAGATCATGCTAAATTTTATTCTTGACATGCCACTTACTATTTCATGTATTTCAAGAATGAAATTACTACGTGATAGTATGATCATATTTCAACTGAACTTTATTGAATGAGAAAAAGATAGAATTTTCAGAAGTACGTCATTTAAATGTAGATCTCATGTTTGCGTATTGTTGTTGATCTTGATCGAAATATACGTCTTTTATGATTTAAATTTTTATGATCATCTCTGTAAAAGATCTGTTTTTTTCCCAAGTGTTTGAACAAATCATCAATAAAAATTTTGAAGCATGATTTCATCCAAACAACTATGAATACGCCAATAAAGTTTTCGTCATACCGTTTATGTATATTAGTTGTACAAGAAAAACATCTCATACTATTGTAGGATTGTTTCGATCTACAAGTTACACATTGATGATAGTACTAGCAAACGAGAATATGAATATTTATTTTTAAGAAAATGACTCAGATCAGAGAGACAAGTTGTTAAAAATAAATTAAATATTATTGTACTTTTGTTCATTTGATTTTAATTTAATTTAGAATTGTTGGCTTTTATGGAAGTAATTTAATCTAGTAAATTACTACTAAAAAACGCTTTTCACGACCAATCACGAAGTATCGATAAAGACATTCATTATTTTTGAGTTGCAATCATGTACATTAAATGCATTCTAATCAGTTATATATATTCGGACAAGAATTCGAGATGAAAGCATTATGTCCAAGACAATGTTGAATTTTTAGCAGAACATAAATTCTTCCATAAATCAGATGTTTTGGCTCATCATAGAAAAATTGACATTTCATCTTGCTAGTAGTTCACTGGTATTTATCTTCATTGCTAATAGAGTCAGACTATTTCTGCACGGAATCTTTACAACGTTTTATCGTATCCAATTATTTTTAGATAATAGCAATAATTTCTTCTTGCTTTTTTGTTATTGGCATGGCTATCAGTTTCCATCTAGTTATATATTGAGTTCTGTTCTAAAAACTGATTGTACTGCTCGTAGGTGCACTTTGACGGGGTGCAAATGACATATTATTTTCATTCACAACCAATGCCCTTTGCCTTAATTTGCTTCTTATGTCAGGCAGTCTCATTTGCTGATGGACTCAATTTCTATAGTACATATATCTCCTGTCAATAACATGAGGTTTCATAGGAACACTCGATCTAAAATCTTTTATTGAGATAAGCCTTACTCGAAAATTTCGATCTGTTTGTTAATACTGTCCTTAACGACATAGGCTATTGTGACAGCCATTATGCCTTTCGCCATTATCTATGATTGTCAGCAATAGTCCTCCTCCTTGCAAAATTTAAAATTGAAATAAATTTTTCAGATGTTCTCCTGGAATTACAAAAACATGTACAATTACTCCAATAGTCTAGTCACTTAATCGTTTAGAATGTGAAACTTTTTCAACAGTGTCATCGCTGACTATTAGTCTATATGATGTAAAACGTCATGTCTCACATGAGATGAATCTTTTGGAGGTCGTCTGCTCACTATCTACATTTTTATTCGTGAATTTTTTTTAGATTAGTCAAATATTGTTTCAACCTACTCTTTTATAATTCGCTCGTGTTAATGTATGAAATACATTGAGAAAACCAGATTGATCAATAAGTACACAATCATCTTGAACAAATTGATTGTCCACGATTTTTTCATCTGTTAAGGAACAACATTGAACTGATGAAAAATCATTTTCCGCTTAAATGTAGAACAAAAAGTAGATAGAGACATGTTCATTCTTGAAATTAAAATCTTACTTAAAGCAACTAAAACAATGCGAAATACTTGATAACTATTCATTTGTTTGTTTATTTTCTTCGTATGCAATAGATAAGCTAATAAAAATGCTGGCATTGCACCTTCAAATGAGCCAAAACCCTAAATAAACGATGAATGTTTTTTTTTTCTTTGCTGTCTAATATTCAATCGAATGATGGATTTCTTTTTCTCTCATTTTACATGTAATAATTGTCGTTGTTCTAACCAAATTTTGAATAATTTCAATCCATTACATAATTCATTCGATGATGAAAGCAATTGATTCAAATATTCTGTTGTTGCTCGATAACGACAATCAAAGAGAATCGATGAATTATAATTGGGCGTGGAATAAAACGGTTCATCATCATTGTCATCATCAATATCATTAAACCATTTCCATCGAAGATTACTTGATGTTGGTAATAAACGTTTTTCCTTAAAGTAATCTTGTTCTGGTGAAAGTAAAATTCGTATTGCGAAAAATGATTTTTCTAAAAATATTACATTGATTTTCTTTTGAAAAGCGATATTCCAAGCATTTTAAAAGTAGACAGATTAAAAATTGAAATCATCTGAATAATAATTATTCAGACGAAGACAAGCTTTCGAGAATTCGATCATATGACCGTTTAATTTCTATTTTTCCTTCATATAATCAGATGTAGAAAAATTCAAAACAAAGACTCTTTTGATACCATAGATACATTCAAAGATTCGAAAAAATTCTCTACAAAAACAGCTAAGTACTTTTCGAAACATTAATTCTTATTTCTCTCTAAAAAAAACTTCAATTAGAAACTCATACATGTTTATCCGAAAGTTACCACCAGGAATTCTGTTCTAGATTTTTTTCTTGTCTTGCTAGAAACTATTTATTGTTATATTATAATAATCGATCGCTATCAAAACATTAGATTATGATCTCTCTTTAAAACTCTTTTTCTTTGTGTTATTAGTTTATTACCATTAGGTTTAACAATTAGAACAGCTTGATTAAGTATTGTATCATTTAAGTGTGTGAATTCTAATGAATATTTGAGTCTTTTTGCTAGATAACAAAGATAAATTGCACGTTTTTCTATGTACTCATTGTTGAGATAATCTTTTTTATGAATACAAATGTGTGGAATTTCAACAAGCACATCTACGATTGTCGATATTGTACTTGATGATTTCACTATTATGCCATCATAAGTATATGAACCAATGGTTTGAATTAAGGTTGGAGGAATAAATTGAAATGTTTTCTTCATTTTAGAAAAAGACAAAGGAATTTTTATGTCGAATTTTCCAAGCCATTCAGACATTTTCGATAGCTGAAAACACAATGAAACATGAGTAAAATGAAATAGAAGAAAACGAATATGAATAGGACTTACATGTCGAATTTTTCCTTGAGGAATCGATTTAAGTTCTTTTGAAATTTGTTCAATAAATTTATCGATTTCAATCCGTTGATCATCTTTTAATGTTACTTCATTTAATAATGCGTTGACCTTGAATAAAACATAAATAAAATTCAATACAAATCGAACCGAAGTCAGTAGATCGATTTTTTCAGTACTGATTCAATCAAGAAATAAATGTGAAAACTTCGGACTTATGTCCGAGAGTTATGTGTACTTCAAAAAGTGAATGAGACAAATCAGTCATTCTAGAATGTGTGCACGGATGAAGTATCTTGGTAAACCTTCTTGTGAAACTCCAAAACTACTGATCATCTCAGACATATCTATGCAATTTCGTTTCTAGATTCAGTTTTTGTGCATTTGAGACCTTTTTGCAGTCAATGTTTTGTTAGAAAGCTGCGATTTGATTCAAAACTAATACCAGATTCGGAATCAGCGTTAAAAACTGAGTCGATTTATATACGTTGTGGATAATTCTGAGAAAAAAGTGTTTTTTGAAAAAATCCCTGTACCACCCCTCAGGGATGGTTTGGTCAATATTAATATCTATTGACTTCGGGGTTTTACCTTTCGATAGTCCTTTTAAATAGCTACAGAACCAGGTATTTGGTAAATCCCAGCACTACTGGCTAACTGAAACATATCTAGGCAATTTAGTTTCGGGATGCAGTTTTTGTTTATTTCGAGACCTTTTTTGGCGATGTTCTTTTAAAAAGCTCGACTTGGTTCAAAACTGATATCAGATTCGGAATCAGCGTTAAAAACTGAGTTACTTTACATAAGTTGTGGATAATTCTGAGAAAAAAGTTTTTTTTGAAAAAATCCCTGTACCCCACCTCAGGGATTGCTTGGTGAAAAATGACAATTTTTTCAATAACTCAGCCATTTCTCGACGGATCCTTCTCATCTTCGAACTTGACCTAGATATTGATGAGACGATTCTGTGCACAAAATTTCAACTCAATCGAATGTAATTGTGAAGAGTTATCGAATAAACGGCCGGCCGGCCCGACGGACACACTGACCGATTTTAGTAGTGTACTCACTTTTTGAGTACACAAAAAGGAATTCCGTAGAAACTAGGTTTGCTCTTTTTGTCATGGCGACGTACTGTGTTCACACGATAAGAAAACTAGCTAAGATTAGATTTGTGACAGCTTTCAAAATAATTAGGCTTTATTAAAGTATGAGAAAGAAGAATGTAGCGAAAATATTCAGTCACGAATCTTGATTGAAAAACTTAATCCATTTTATCTATGTCTGTAAGTCTATAGTTTGGCTAAGAAAAACTTCGTTCGTATCAACAAAAGCAGATGATCATCCATATGTTAATACTGTATATAGTATCACTGGCAAAATGAACGACCATAAATTAATGTCTAAAATGAAATCTTCAATCGTTCTACTTGTACCTATATGAAAATCAGTGTAAAGCGGCACGTTCTAGTTTAGTATTTTCAGGTGAATAATGAAAGAATAAGGAACTAATTCAAGACTGACTAAAGGCTATCTTACTATGTAGGTTTACATCTAAAATTCGTCGCCCATATGTTTAAAGAAAAAATTAGAAATTTAGTAATCCAGAATAAACTATCAGAATCAATTTCAAAAAAAGATCTTGAAATTCGATGCATGTCTATTTAAATTGTGCACAATTGGTTTCTTTTAAATCATAGCACATTCTAGTAGTTTTCGTCATAACACATTTACTCATAATCACCGTTTTTCCCTATCTGAGAAATATTTATCATTTTAAAAAAGAAGACATTAACTTCTTAATGAGTTCAATCTAAAAACTTAAAACTCTATACACACCTATCAAAGTTCGATTAGTTATTAAACAATGTAAACCTAAGCGCTAAGTTTAATCGACTAAATAAGCAGACGCTTACTTTCATTTTCGTAACCGTTGAATGATAATTTATTTCTGATTCGAAATATTCGATGTCTAAATTTTGTTCCTCAATATTTTTCATTTTCTTCTTCTTCTTCTTGTGTGCATGCTCATGTGTCGACGAATTACCATTTGCTTTACGTTTCATTACTTCCATCTAGAATTAGAGTATTTTTTCAGCTTTGAAATCATCGAAATTCAATTAATGATGATATATACTTCATAATATCATTCTTAGATTTATTATTAACTATCATTAATATTACTATAAATGTTCTAGATCAACAAAGAAAATAAAGGAGGATTAATACAAGGATATTATTTTTAAAACATGATGGGATATTTTTACAATACAACAATAAAGAAACAGAAAATACTAATATTCAACAACTGACAGAACGGCAGCGTGAGTTAATCGTTTTTTCTTTGAAAATACTAAAAATTTCAAACCATTTACAAAATTAGTATAGAATAAACCAGCATGTTGTCACACAGTCATATTTTGCTTGATATTTTTAGTTAGATCTGTGTGATCTAAAAAAATAAAACATCATGAAATTTCAAGGATATTTTTCGATCATCATTCTTAAGTTTAAATTAAACTAGACATAACTTCATAATAAGAACTGTTTGATATATTCTTGTGCATTCAAACGGATATAAAATGAATAATGGAAAATTTACGTTGTTCATACTTTGAAAAGAACACAATTTACTCTGACACATGATTTACATCAGACTATTTAAGTCTCTGTGTTTCTTATTAGTATCATTTGGAAAACACGTGAAATTTTGAATTGAATAACACTACTACTACTACTTATTATTAGAAAAAAAGTTTTTTTTATGTGAATACAATAAGCTGAAACCATTTTCGAGCATAGTATACTTTCTCACAAATTACATGTGTCATTCAGTTCAAACTTGAAAACAATGTCTCTTCTACTCAGAATTTTATTGTTAACAGTGATCGAGAATAAAAAAGTTTTTTTTTTCTGAAACTAGATTCTAGTCTAGAAATTCTCATTTGCATTACTCTCGTGAACAAAAACGTTAATTTAGCATCTTACCATTTTGCTGTGGCTCATCATTGATTTGTCTTTCAAGACGCATTTGATCAATAAATGCAAGATATTTTTTATACGCTTGCTTATGACATTCAGACATGGCATGTGATTCGAACAGACCACGCCGTTGACAAATGAGAATATCATCATTGGATTTTAATGATGTTCCTGTTGAACGACGTTTCTTTTGACCACGTGAACCTAAACATTTTCGCCAATTCTTAATACCTAGTCAATAAAGAAAGGTTTAGAAATACAGTCAAGGAAATAATATTGTTTGTTGAAAACAAACCATCTCGTGAAAAGGCACGATTTCGATTTGAATAAGCAAATAGCCGACAATAAAAACAATATGCTCGACACGTCGACAACGAATATTCTAGCCAATCTGAAAATCGTACGTCATCGAACCATTTTTCACGGAAACATATTGTTCCTTTTCCATTGTTTATTGATCTAGCACTTGCTAAAAACAGATCTTTATCATTACGTGGTTGATGTGGTCCATATTGTATTAACAGCCAACGAATTTCATCCGTTAAATGTTCTGATAATGCTGGATCACGATCAAATGTAATTAATGATGGGGATGATAATGCTGAATTCGATAATACAGAATGAGGATGTTTTCGATATTCTGGAGATGTTGTAATACTTGTGGAATGATTATCAACATGTGTAACATAGGAATCAATCATCGATTGAATATCAGCATGATACTGATCAAAATTCGACAGAACGTTAGAATTATCCATGTTTGAAAAAAAAACTTAATGAACAATTTTTTATCGATCGCTAAACCATACAACCTAGACGCACATATGCATGAATCATCAATTCAATGTCGACGTTGGTATTCGTCAATGCACTTGAAAGTGAACTTATTTTTTACAAGTTCTAGAGAACAAAAAAAGTTATACGTTTTCGTTCAAGATTTTCTACAATGTTAAATCCCCCATATGAGCTAAAGCTATAAAGTTACTTTCGATGAAACCAAATAGTTATATGTGCTGAATAAACTAATCTTTTATGTGCGTGTTACAAATTCTACTGTATGTGAGCGCCACCGTAATTATGTAAAAAAATTATATTATTCAAATGAGCTAGATGTCGCATCCTTGACTGCATCTGAAATTATACACGTTGATTCGTTATCGTATTTTTTCTCATCCTCGTCATATTATTACCACGGCGTAAGTGCAAGAGAGAGAAGAGAGTCAAAGTTGAGTCAGGAAATCCGCAATATACCTGCTATCATTTCTAAGCGTTTGTTTCCTCCTCTTTCAATCAAGATAGATTGGTTGATCTGTTGCCTCACTTTAACTGCAGTGTAGTAGTATTATCTTTTTGAAACTCATTTTTACGCAAAATAAAACATTATTGCGAATATGGTTCCTAATCTAATCATTTTCAGTTATATGTTTTTGTTGGGACAATTCTACTAAGATTAGATGTCATTCATTGCCGAAGTTTTCAAGTTCCTTTTTTGCATCTGTATCTCATCACTACATGCTGTAAATTCATTATGCGCAGTATAAACCAGTATCCATGTAGATCGTTCCAGCCACCGGTTTCTGCAAAAAAGAGGCGGTAAAATCGCTGTATCCTGCAGGAAAATCACTGAAACATGGAGGCAGTATTCCGCCTGGATAATATAGGGTTTTTTCCCGATGATTTCCTGCCGAAAAGAATAGATATGGTTTCGAAACTACCCGAAGACAGTGCAAAAAATTTCCTGCCGGAATACTGCTTCCATGTTTCGGCGTTTTCCTACAGAAACTGATCCGTACTTCTCGACCGGGGTAATCACTTTTTTCTCTATCTAGACTCCCAGAACCGAAGGTCACGATCCTGCATAAATGACTGTAATTGGACGTAGGAAAAGTTATCACGTGGATAGAGTATTTATTGTACAGATTTTTCCTGAGTATCTGTACTGGCGGTCTACTTGTTTGTGCCTGATGCAAAACTTCATGTTCCATTTTATGAGGTTCTCAAAAATAAGGCTCCTGGGCGAGGGAAAAGCAGCATCTCCACCGGAAATACTGGTTCCCGAACGGAATTCTACCAGTATTTCAGCCCGAAATGCTGTTCCATCAGGAGTCTTATATTTTAGAACCCCATTAGACAGAGCGTGAAATTCTGTATCGGACAGTACCAAGTAGACTGACAGCACAGATGCACAAGGAAATCTGATGCTCATTTTACGTACGTGCTATTATGCAGAGTTGTTTATTACACATAGCCGAACTAGAGATGTGCAGGGTAAGCTTTTCTCTTACCCTGTACCCTGATAAAGGAATTTTTCTTTACCCTTTGCCCTACCCTACCCTGTAGGTCCTCTACCCTGCCCTACCCTACCATACTAAGTGCTTACCCAGCGCCCTACCCTACCTTGCAAAAGTTTTAGAGTTGTTTACCCTTCTCTACACTGTAAATTTTACATTATAATATCTTTATGGCTTGTTATTCTTATTTTTCCTTACTCCGCAGAACCACCAGCCATGCTTTAAAGTTCATCAAAATTACTCATTTTTTCGCATCTTATGTAGTTTTTGATAATTTTTTGGACAATGTTACAAATAAAAATCGTTGTAACAAAGGATGAATTCAAAGAAAACAATCCAACAAATTAAATACAACCGATTGTTTTCACCGACGTTCGAACTAATATCATTACTATATAAATACAATATACTAATGTGTTTTTGTGATTGAATTACGGTTGGTTTGTTTATTCTACACATGAGTAATGGTTGGGATATGCCGCTCGAAGTTAGTCACCTTCTTCACAACTGAGCTAAGAATACGTTTACTTTAATTTTCATGATTTCTTTCTTTTTCTGACTCAACTTTAATTTATTGGATTTTGACTTCCACCATATTGTACTCCACCCCTCCGAATGCATACCCTGCACATCTCTAAGCCGTACCATCTTCTGATTTATCAGAATTAGGTTTTCTTTTCCAATCATGTAAATTCTTAATTGTTTTTAAGAATGTTTTATTAATTTGCTGGGGCTTCTTTGCTTACGTGTCAAAACTTTCTTACTATCATACCTTATGTCTAGATGTGTTCTTTCTCATTTATGATGTTTGCTATTATCCTGTCTTTGCGAAATTCTGTTATGTAATATTCGTCAATTTAAATTGCAATCTTATGAATAAAGTGATACAAAAAATATCAGAAGTATATCGCCGAAGTAAATATTTCTCCACTTATTTGATGATTTAATGTGGAGGCTGCATGTAAATTGAAATTCGAGAGTTTAGTTTCACTCCATCCACATATCGAGTTGTCAGGCAAACAAATTCCTATATGTATTCAGAGTTGCTATTGATATTCAACCTAAGAGTCGACGAAATTCGCAAAATCCTTTTTTTATGATAGGCTTGTTCTTTAAAATCATTTTCAATAAGACTTAAAATTGAGTCATTCTATATCGAGTACATAAATACATGAAGATTATAGAAACAAGCATTTACAGATAAGCGTTTTATCATTTAGATGCGGCAAAATGATTCTAGCGCATGTCTTTCGAACTATGAAAATACAATTAATTTATACTGGATGTAAGACGCTGGGCCAATGTTGTTGGTGTGCGTATTCTGTTCATATCTATTCTTGTCAACATTCGTATGCTACACCAGTGTATCGGTGAATTGATCTTGCATTAAAGAATATTCGTGGGCGGAAGTATCGTGCAAGTAAATCGCATACTCGGCAGTGTTGATGAAGCTATTTTTTTTATTCTTCACTGATAGGAAGTAAAAAAAATGAATAACACATTATTCGTTCATTCATTCTCTATCAGTGATTTCTTTAATTCTGATCAAGCTGTGGAGTGTTGATGTGAGAAAAGATTCTTACTCCTGCGCATATTTCAGCAGTGTGTGTTGCATAAGTAGGAAAACACGTGGCTTCATTTTTCTGTTCTATTAATGGATGATAGCTGAAGTAAAGTGATGTACAAATGGAATATAATAGACTGCACTATGGTACTTCAAAATACATGACTCGCACTTCAAACTATTGAAACCATCCGTATTTCTCATTGCGCAGTCCATAAGTCTGAATACAAATGTAAATTTGAAATTTTCTCTCGTATTCATACGGCAAATTGCGAGCAGTGGCAATAATACAATCCTTAGTTAGCGAATTTGTACTGTTCTATTGATCTATTTATTTCTGACTGACAATACTATGAGAAAGACGTAGTCGAAGACGTTTGAAAAAAATTTCGTCTAACTACTCTTCTTCTGTTGCTGATGCGACTGAACTTTTATGTAATGCATTATGATTGCTCGTACAGATGCTACCGATGAATGGTATTGCTTTGTTAGATTGACATGCTCTCGATGGTTCCGCTTTGTCGACTACATTTTTCTTTTTCTCTTGTTTTTGTCAGCACGTTTTTCTTCCGTTGATAGATAGCGATTTAATAGTGAAGTGCTTGACTGACTAATTAACCCTCACTCAGGGAGTCAAAAATGCATATTCATTGCTTTCTAAACCGAGAGAGCAATATGGACATGACTCAATACAGGCTTTTCATACGTAAATACACAAACAAACCAAACTACATTAGTTGCATTATTTATTTCGACATGAATAATTGCAATCGAACAACGTAGTTTCGTTCGAATAGTCATAGTTGTTGAGTCATTATAACCAAAAAGAAAAAAACACATCTTCAAGTGTGTGAGGTGATTAGATTTGGAGGTGTGAGTCATGGAATAGTATCTCCACACGTCAGTCAGGCAAATAAATAGCGAAAGAAAAATTTCAAATGACTGTTTATTGACAAGAATGAATATTCATTATGATCAATTTTATTAAGTTTGATCATGCTTTTGTGTTTAATTTGATTTTATCGCTCTTATCTAATACTATTTTACAAAGCTGAAAAAGATTTCCATTAGTCAGATTCCTTGATTTAATTGCAATAATCTGAAAATATGTCTCGATGTTATCCTGTTAATTGCCACTTAACTACTCGACCGACCATTAACTTACTAGACTGTGATCTCTACCAAAGGAAGAAAAACTTGTCGACTAAGTAGAAAAAAGAAATTTTCTTTTCACGGAAAGGTAAAGTTGTTAGAGTGGTGTCGTTTAGTCGACTTAATGGAGTTGAGTCCTGTTGAAAAATCCAATTTCTGTCTGTCGACATTTCAACACGAAAAAACTAGAGTATGAATAAAATGAAAGTCAACAGTCATGAAACATCTATGATGCCTCTAACTATGTAGTTGTAAGGAGGATGGACGAGAACCTAGTGAGTTGACATATCATGTTTCTTGTTGTTTGTTTCCATGGTCGGCTCATTAGATAGCTACGGTATTTGTTAGATCATGTTTTTAGAGTATGATGAGAACTTTTCTGGAGCTTATTGTGTATGGATCGTCTTCAGCATTAATCAATCCGTAATTTTAGAAAATTTTTATTAGAATTATTCTATTTGAAAGAGCATATTGTTCACTGAATAAATAGACGCTGACTTCTTACAATTACTCTTGGTCATAGTATGACATTCATACATCTTACATGATATTCATGACATAAAAACTTTGAAAGACGTTCATATCTTTGTGATACTCTAAGAAAACATAAATTTCATCATCGGAAATGCTATTCAAATTTAATTTCCATTCTCATTTTTCAATAGGGAAAACATCATCACACTTGAGTTTTTCCTTTTCCTATTCAATAAGTTTCATCATTTCGTCGCATGAGTCATTTCCTTTTTTTAGTTAAGTTTCATAAATGAAATACTTGTGCATATCATCATCAATTCAAAAGTTCAATAGGAAAAAAACGAAGCGGAGAATAAACAAAGTTATATAAAAATCTCTTTCACAGTCGAACTACACGCTCACTGTCATTTTATATGATTAATGTAGTGTAGTAAGAATGATGCTAAAGAACCTCAGTTATTTTTTTTTTAAATTACTCGGCAAAAGCCACAGTCCATTCATACATAAATAGTAGTACTTAGAAACTTAGATTGTGAAAGATAACGACCTCTATTGTATTTCTCATGAAACGTACGGTAAACTCTGGCTCTTCTTTTGCTACTGTTAGAATATTGTATGTTTATTAGTGTAAAACCCGTATACATGTGCTTTTGCACTACGAGACGAGTAGAACAGAATAAAATAATAGAAGTCGGAATAAAACAAAAAGAAAAGTGAGAGAATGAGAACAGGGGCATTTTTTTCTGTCTCTATTGATAGAACATATATGCACTCGCTCGCTCGCTAGCGGACAAAATGCAATTCATATATGTGGTCTGATTCTGGGATGGTCACGTCTCGGCATTATTCATGACTCATCAGTTTTGATTAAGTGCCTACAAATGATGTTGATTCATGATTATAGTCATACAATGACATGATTGTCGTAAGTTCATGAAATAAATCATCATGTGGAAACAACATCTATATTTTATATAACGATAGTCAATAGAGAGAAATATTATTATCGTCTTTTGCAAAAACTTCAGTATTTTTTCTCTTTTCCTTTTGTTGTCTGATCTCTCTTTTTTCTCCACTTACTAAAGGTTTATTTATTAATATTATTAAGAAACGATATTGATTCATGGCTATATTCATTACTGTCAATTTTCTTCTTTAGTACTGTCTATCGTCACCTAAATATTATCAAGAAAGCAAAATCATGAATACAGTTTTCTCAACAGTAATTCGATCAGTCTAAACGTCTATTGAATGTATTTATTGTTCTGTTTTTGAAGATTAATGAAGACATGAAGATGAACAGTGATATTTCTATACATCATCCTGAAGCTTTGCTTGATAATGATTATGATCTACAATATGAAGAATTCGAAGAAACACCTCTCTACGCTGCTGTTCTTACTTATATGAGTTATGCTATTCTATGTTTGTTTGGTTGGTTACGAGATTTTATGCGGCAGTCAAATATTGAAAAGAAACGTGGTGCTGTTGATCCTAATGCTTCATTGGTTTGTCTATTTGAACAGTTCGTTTGATATTGAATAATAACTTTTATTTTACATTCCAGGGATTCGTTCCTCTGTATCAAAGTTATGAATCGTTTTATACACGAAACATGTATACTCGTGTTCGAGATATTTTTAATCGACCAATTAAAAGTGTCCCAGGTCCAGAATTCGAATTACTAGAACGTCTTTCGGACGATTACAATTGGACATATAGGTAGTGTACAAATTGATATGTAATCTTATTTTGAAATCATTTATTTTCGAAGATATACTGCTAAAACAATTAAGGCAATTAATTTGGGTTCATACAATTATTTGGGTTTTGCTGAAAAAACTGGCCCATGTGCTACAGATTCAATAAATGCAATTAAGTCTTACGCTATTGGAATTTGCAGTACAAAGTCTGAAATAGGTAATAAATCTATTTGTCTTGTCGAGAGAACAGCCTATGAATTACACATAATATTTTTCTTTTCTGGCCTTGGCCATGATCATGATGTCATGTATAAGTAGATTGCTTATCGTTTCTATCAACATGAGTAACTACTTCAAAATTTTGTTAATGCGATATGTTCATGGTGTAAATAAGTGGAATTAGTTTTGTTCTGCTTTCTTGATAGGTACTCAACGCTATCATGTTGAACTTGAACGACTTCTAGCTGAATTTCTTGGTGTCGAGAGTTGCATAGCCTTTGGCATGGTTCGTTCATTCATTTATAATGATAAAAGTAAAACATTATTTTCTACATATCATAGGGCTTTGCAACCAATGCATTAAATATACCTGTATTAGCATCTAAAGTAAAATCTTCAATATGAATAATGAAATTTTCTGCATGTTTCTCTTTAGGGAGATTTAATATTAAGTGATGAATTAAATCATGTTTCGCTGATACTAGGTATCCGTTTATCAGGTGCTTGTTATCAAACATTCGCACATAATGGTAAAAATGTTTTTTTTTATTGATTTGATAAAATTTAGTATCGATTTACTTGAAATGAAAATAGATATGAATGATTTGGAGGAAAAGTTACGTGCTGCTATTGTTCAAGGTCATCCACGTACCAACAGACCATGGAAAAAGATCATAATCGTAGTCGAAGGTGTATATAGGTCAGTATAAGTAGTATCTAAGCAAGTTCTTGACATAGTATAAATTAATGATTAGTATGGAAGGATCGATTTGTCGATTGCCACAATTAGTTGAGCTCAAGAAAAAATACAAAACATATTTATATATGGACGAAGCACATTCTATTGGTGCGATGGGTAAAACTGGTCGAGGTATTGTGGATTATTTTAACATCGATTCAACTGATGTTGATATATTAATGGGAACATTTACCAAAAGCTTTGGATCAGCAGGTGGTTATATTGCAGGAAAGAAGGTAAATACATTTACGTTGTCGAAATGCATATTGTGAAGTTCTCTTCTATGAAGTAAAGACTTTGTTCATGTACATAAGTATATATAAGTAGTAATATCGACTGTTAGTGAGTAATCGTTGTACAGTTAGAATATCAACGGTTGTTTTCGGACTAAATTTTAACATGAACAAACGACAGATAAATCAGTATAGTCCCGAGTAAACATTTTGAAAATCATAATTCAACATTCTATTGAAATATATTCCTCTTTTATTAAACAGTCATGTTCATTTTCGTTGATTCTAGTGTCATCGTAATCATGTTTTTATTAACTTCAACAAAAAATTCTTTTCCCTTAAGTGTAATCGACGAGTACGGACTAATCGTATCATGCTACGAATCGATAAATATAAATTTCATATTTCAATCTATATGAATTGTCTTGTCTATGAAAGGTTCCGTTCAAAACTTAACAGAATTTTGTCGAAACTCGTTATTTTAGATCAAGCTAATCTTGGAAATGTCTAACAATTTCGCATGTTTTTTATTTTTCTTATCGTTCTATAAAAAATGGCGAAGTTTATTTTCAGTTTCAAAGTAGATTGACACCATTGTCTGAACTTATTTAAAAAAAACGCATTGGTCTGTGACAAACTTGAAATCGAAAATGAGTATGATCAATAACATTATCTCTGAAATGCTACTTACATTTCTAAAGATAGATTTACTGAAAATAGTCACTCTTAAGAAAATCTTCTTAAAATTTTAACGTAAGTAGCTTCAAAGTTGATTTTTATGGGAATACGTGCTTGAAACTATATTGGTAGAACAATAGCTTATGGATGAATATTTGAATTACTTTGACGAATTCTAGTACAATCTTCGGAATAATCAAAATTTCAGTTCTTTTAATCGTTCTTTTAAAGATTCATTCAAAAATCAACCATCAATATGCTTTCCCTTGAAAGGGTAATAGAAGGAAATATCCTAGAAGATGATGCTACATAGCATTCATATTGATACTTGTGAATTAGAATGCAATTTCAACATACTGGACGTATACAATACCGGTATATCTAACTAAAAGTAATAATTTTTTTTAATTAGTCTAAGTGTTGAATCGACTGACTGTATGTAGTTTGTTACAAAGTGCATTTAAAAAACTAGCACAAGCGTTAGAATACTCACTTGTCAACTACTTGCTTTCATTTGAAATTGACTGCTTTTGAATTGCAAACATATAGATAAAGAGATTTAAAAACATAATACACTGCCTCTTTCACATACTATATGAGTGACATATAAAATTTCTTTATTTCTTCAGTGTCTCATCGATCATATTCGTGCTAATTCTCATGCGAATACGTATGCATCAAGTATGTCAGCACCTATTGTTCAACAAATAGTATCGTCTCTTCGTCTTCTTAATGGTGCAGAAGGTAAGATGAATGTATTAGAAATGTTACTATTACAATCATGTTATTTTTAGGCAAAAAACGTATTTGCCAACTAGCTAATAATACACGTTACTTTCGACAAAAACTAGTCGATATGGGCTTTATTGTGTACGGTAATAAAAATTCACCCGTTATTCCAATGTTACTTTATTTACCTGCACGTGTAACTCGTTTCAATCGAGAAATGCTACGTCGAGGTATTGCTGTTGTTACTGTTGGATTTCCCGCAACAAAATTGTTAGAAGCTCGTGTACGTTTTTGTATGTCAGCTGCACATACACATCAAATGCTTGATACCGTTCGTTACACGTTTTCTTTGTTTTTGTCTGACAACAACTTGTGTTTTCTCATAGGCTTTAGCAGCAATCGATGAAGTCGGTACCGAAATATCATTACGTTATTCAACCAAGCATAAGCATCGGCGTTTAGGAGATATTTTAGTTTGAAAATATTTTCAGATAGACTATACACACGATCGTTACTCTCTTGCATTCCACTTATTCAGAACAGTATCCATCTGTCAATAGATCTCAGTATCTGACTATATTCGCTTTAGTTTATTACTTATCATGTTCCTTTTCTTTTTATACATCTTTTTGATTATTGACTAATAATCATGGTATATAACTTCACTTATTTTACGTTTATCAGACTTTTGTATGACTTGTAGATGTAAAGTCCGATGTACTCGGTCTACTTTGTCATATGTTGCCTCGATATGTCTTTCTTTTCGTTGGTTTCTTGTATTGTAATACATGTACTCATAATCTGTCCAATACATTGTACATTTTGGTTTTCTATTTTTCATTCACTCTTTAGGGCACTGAACAAACGTCGAACACTGAAATGTGTTCGATATGCATTACAAACACGTTGTAAATTTACTATAATAAATTGTTCGATTTGTTTGTATGTTCGTTTTTATGTATTTCATGATATAGTAATAAAATCATTATCGTAATTTTATTAAAAATATGGCATGAGAGAGAAAGAATACCTTTTTTTCTCAATTGACATAATGCATGCGTTGGCAGTGATAAAATGATGACGCAGCACACCGAGACAAACGGTAATGTTAAAACAATATAAAGGTAGAAAAGGTTTTTCATTGATCCATCGTTAAATTATCTACAAATATGATGAATATATGATGCAGAAAAGCTTTCAGATAAATTCATTTCTATTGTCATCGTAAAAGTATTCGTTTTACAGATTATCTTTTTCTTCAATTGAATAAATTGTTGCTTACTCAAAAGTAAATCACCATCAAATGTTGCAAAGTACTTTCGATATCAATTCTGAACAGGCATTTCACTTTAGTTCTCTGAAAATGTTTGTAAGCGACATAGGATGAAGAAACATACTTTCCAGAAGATTCTACATGATAAATGAGAATATCTTTCATATTAATCAAATCTCGTTGCAGAGTTTTTCCATAGAATAAAACTTACGAAGATTTAAAAGATAACTAATTGCAAAGTATCACAAAAAGATACGGAGAGAAACAGTTAGTGAAGTCTTATTGATAATACGAGAAATAGAGAGACAGCTAATAATTTCAATCGGTTGTACTTTACTAGTATAGGTTCAAACTTTTTTTTTGACGAAGTTTGTTAGCGAGTAATTAAAAATTGTGTACTGTACTTTATTGATTATATTCTTTACGTCACAGATAATGATGCGTGTCGTTGATAAGCAATCGAATAGGTTGTTTACGACAGACGAACTATTTTCTTCGAATTTGGAAGATAGAGCAAAAGAATGATGAACATATGTGTCACAATCACGAACTACTTAGTATATCACAACATCCAAGTGACAAGTGAGAGGATTCTCTACCTAAAACTCGATGCTTGAACTGCAAAGAGATTGCACTGGCTACTTTTAATCCTATGGTAGACCAATGAAAGATGTAGTATAGTTAAAATATCGATTGCCCTTGCTAATTGTCGATTTCTATAATGAAAGAGCTAGAAAGATGAAATTTCAACGAAAAAAAAAACATAATTAAAAGCAAGATAGAAAGAACAATCTTTCATGCACAAGCAACTACTGAATAACCTCATCAAATGTTTCAAATTGACAAATAATACTCGAGTCATGGTTGTTAATTGACCGTATATATGTATGTATGAGAAGCAAGAAATGATAGCTATATGATGAAAGAAATTATGTTGGACCTTGTGCTATAGTGTTACGAATAGTTTTCGAATATACTATATTGATGCATATGCTCTTATCCGTATATTTCGGCAACAAAGTGTGAATGTTGCAAGCCGTTCAGTCATGTTCAGAAAGAAAACACGTATGAATACTTTGTGCTAATAGAAAGTGAAATTTGTCGAGTTCGTTGAAACGACAATTGAAACAATAAAATCTCGACAGTATTAGATAACTCAATCTCGTGAAATTTCTTATCAGATACCCTTCCATAAAAACAAGTTAAATGTACTCGTAACAGGGACATTGCTGGATAAAATTATGCTTCTTCTTCTTTATTGTTGACAAGAAAAACAGATGTTGTTGTCAAAAGATGCGGTAGTTTTTTTATTTATTTCAAGCAATAGTTCTTTTGGCTAGTCGTGCTTGTGTGAATAGGTCGTCGTCGATCTAGTCGCCATATTTTGATAATCGGAGAGATACGTACATCCAATTGCAATATATCATACATTTGCATCTCTGGCATAGAAATCAATAGACTTGATAGGTAACGGGTCTTATTTCCTTGTATCGACTGTTGATTGTTATCATACGACATAAAAGCTATTCCGTGTCTAAAGATACATCCTTAAGTTAATTTCATCTTTTTTTAGATGAGTCTATTGCTTTCCTCTTCAATTGCACTCTCAACATCGTCTCTACTGACAGACATCTTTCGCTTAATTGAACTTCTTCGTCCTCACTGGTCTTCATCTAGTACTAAAATTCAACAATTCACCGAGGGCCTCACTAATACAATTTTTGGAATTTTCAATAATTCAGATCGGTCAGAAGCATTTGTTGTTAAAATTTTTGGTTTCAAAACAGAAGAATTCATCAGTCGTGATGCTGAACTAGACACTCTGTGCACTCTTTCAGAACATGGACTTGCACAACCTGTTCTTCTTCGATTTAGCAATGGAATTATTTATAAATTTTCTCCGGGTGAAATCTGCACAAGAGATGAAATTCGAAGCACAACGATTGCTCCACTCATTGCTCGTAATATGGCAAAACTTCACTCGTTGCCAATTCAAGATACGAATCAGAAGGCATGTCTCATTCCGTTAATGCAAAAGTTCTTAGCTTTAATTGACAGTAAAAATGGCAGATCAGAAGGTAATTAATTATAGTTAACGAGAGGAGTACTTTAAAAAATGAATGATCTTAAAATAGATGATGCTTACACTAGCGAAGTTTCTTCTGTTTCCAAGATCTGTAAAAATCTAGTTTAGCATAAGCCTCTTGTCTTTAATAGATTGGATATCTCTCGCATCTGATGTTGATTGGATAGAGCGAGATGTGTTACCTCGACTTATTCCGAATCCTCAATATGGTATTGATTTAGTTTTATGTCACAATGACGTTCTATGCAAAAATATTGTCTACAATCCATCGTTACAAACGGTGTCTTTTATTGATTACGAATACTCTGGAATCAATTTCGCTCTATTCGATGTTGCCAATCATTTCGTCGAATATGCAGGTGTCGATCAGATCGATTTCGATAGATATCCAACCAAAGAAGAACAATGTCGATGGCTTGAAATTTATTTCGCAGGAAGGAATTTGAAGTTTGATGATGCTAAACCGATATGTCATCTCGTCGATCGATTTGCGGCCTTGTCTCATCTTTGTTATGGACTTTGGGGACTTACTCAAGCTTGTTATGGTAAAATTGATTATGATTATGGTCTGTACGCACGCCGTCGACTCAACAGATTCAGAGAACTTAAATATTTACTGTTCAAATAAACATAATAGGATTCATTTTGATAGGTTTCTTTTTTCATAAAGCTTCTATGACTTATTTGATCGTGATCGATTTACTTTCTGTAGTAAGTTTATTTTAAAAGAAGTATTCATATTTCCTAATTGTTCACAAATAGAATTTTTTAAAACACTGAAATACAAAAAGAAGTATTACCGAATCATTGTGACAAGTCGATTAGCATAGTTGTTGACATCTGCTACGACTGAGTTTTGTTTTCGAGCTTTGAAATGTTCATAAACGTGCTCGTCGTATGATGATTTCGATAGAGACTGGTGCATATTCTCATTGGTACAAATATAGAATCTCAATTATTCTTATAAAAAACGATACAGATTCAGAGTTTTACGAAATTTGAAATTATAACTGTAGTTGACAGGATGATTTTTGCGAACGAGAGTGTCAAATATAGATTTTCTTATATTCACTCACGCCCATCAACCTTTATTACAAACGCTTCTTCAACCGTTTAGTTGATCAGTAAATCATTTTCCTGCTCGACATAGACAAAATTAACACAGATTACCGCTGATAATAAATGACATCCATCGCTTTGCCGCAATTTTGAGTTAGGGCTTAAATTCGCGAAACATTTATAAGCGTTGATACTGTTCTTCTCTTCCACCAACATTGTAATTATATCTACAAACAAATGTGTATCATCATGCAAACATTTTATATAGATTGACGAAGTCATTTTCTATCAAACATGCATTTTTTCCTCTCATTGTTATTCTCTAGAACAGTTACACATACGTTAATATTAAAAACAAATACAGTCTTTTGAATGACATGAAAAAGATGATTACAGAATGGTGTTAGTTGCTTTTGTAAGGGGGAAAATTTTTCACGCCCTGAGTTTACAGCGTCTGTGAGGATACCAAGTTAAAATCAAGCAAACTATCGTCAAGTAGATATCCGAATTCCATTAGGAGCGCTGCCAAAAAATACCTGATCAGTTTATGATACCGACTATTTATCATCTTATCACCTAGTGATATTATTTTCAAAATATATTGTAATTCAATTGCGTAGAACTTCTCTCGTCATCGTCAGATACGAAATTTTAACGACTTTTTCAAAAGATATTTATTGTCTTCATCAGACTTGGTTGGAAATCGACTTTTAGTTTCATTAATTTGAGATGCCTTTCTAATATCACTAGGGGTCATCAATCGTTATCTGTTTTTTTCTCTCATTGCCTTAGATATATATATATATATATATATGATACAACGTTTCTTATCAAACAAAAACAATCTTTTTTTATATAGGTACATCTTTGAATTCGAAGGTGTCGCAATCATTAATGTTGACAGAATCCATAGACGTTACTAAGAACCTGTCTTATGCAGAATTTCCATTTGACAATTGTTACTGGATCATTGGATGGTGTAGACGTACTTTGATTGTAAGAGATAGCTTTAAAATACTGTCACCATCGCTAGCGAATGTAACATCATCTGATGTGAGAAGGGTAATCTTAGAAAAGATTTTCACTCACTCATTTTCTTACATCTGCAATTTATATTCAATATTTTAAGTGATAGAATACATCTTTATTTTCAATATTTTTCGATCCTGTAAAGGACAATAGAGTTTTGTCCGACATAAAATATGATTTATTATGCGTTAGTACTCGATCTTCCATATGAAATTGTTCGAGAGGGCTTCTGTAACGTCCAATGGATACACATTTTATCGATTGTCTGATCACTGCAACGTCGATATGCATTCGATAGGAACATCTATATCAATCAGCTACACTCGTCGGTAGACTTCTATTTCAGATGTGGTAAAATTTGTCGTACCTGTGAATGTCGTTTCACCTTTACCAGTCGTATCAATATAGTTAGTAGGAAACGTCGAGTTGCTGATCTTATTAATATGGCTGTTTGCATGAATACAAAGATCAAAATTGCCAAATGTTGGTCCAAATCTGAAGAGTGATCCAATAGCGGAAGTACCTGGTGGCCTGATCGGGTACTTGGTTGGCTGTATGTGATGAGGATTTATCAAAGTAAAGAGGAACGCTTTACTATCATTACTCCAAACTATATCCTTTTCGTTTTTCCAACTGACACTTGTATATCCACCAAAAAGACACTTGTTCGCTGATATCACTGTCATAGTTGGACCTTGATCCGCACAAAGACGAATAAATTCATCGTTGAAGCCATCTCGTGTTCCTCGATAAATTAACTGCCATTGCTGATCATGTCTTCCATAGAACCCATTTAATATCGTCTGCTGCTCAAATGTTAACAGGGACGTATTGAGAAACAATTGTCGAACAGACTGGTTATCTGATTTTTTCCATTCGATCTGAATTATTTTTGACCAGTTTACAGGTATGCATGTAATATCGATGTTCAACTTTGAAGTCAGCTGCAATTTAATGTCCTCGAGTTCTTGTTTCAATCTTTCAAGATCTTGTTCAAAAAAATCATCATTCTCCTTACGAATACGTAATTCATTGGATAGACGAACAAATGCATTTTTGCTTTCTTCTGTTGCTAACAGACTTTGTGTTAGTTTTCGAGCTTCATCTGCTGTTTTTCTTACACTAATTAGAGCTTCCTGTTCCCATTTATTGATTTCGGCAAATGCTTCATGCTGTTCTCGACTAGTTCCTGTCAGCTCACAATGAAACATATCGCGCTCCGTACATAATAATTCCAAACGAGCTTCAAGTTCTCGCCGATGAATAGTAAAATGATCGGAACAGAAACGTAATGAACATCCATCACAATTTATCAGACCCATCTTTTTACAATTTATTGTACCAACACATCTGTGTGAAATCGAACTTTTTGTTGCCATGAATCTAATGCAATAAAGACTAAACACGAACAAATCTTTAGAAAAAACTTGCCAGAATACATTGTTTATTCTGTTTTTTCTTTCTGTTCGTGACATCTACGAGCAATCAAGAGCCGGTCAAATTTGATTCGTAAAATAAAATAAAGGTAGTGACAAAAATGTTATTATATCATGTCGCGTCATCTAGAAAGTAATCAATTTCTTTGCGTCTCGACTATCGGATGTGCTGCTGTGACCTTAAGTCTGCCCGTACAAACATATGAAAAGACATGAAGAGAGATCGAGAACCACAAGTTCTAACTAATAAGAAGGCTTCAAATTAGTTGTGTTATACATAGAAATTTTGATAGTTTTGTCAAGAATAATTCGTTGGTGAATTCCACCTTGAAGAGACAAACTTTTTAGTATTCAACTCACTGGTTCAGAAATTATATGTATGTTTATACCAATTCAGGTTATTTAAGTATTCTGAAGTAAAAAATTGGTGAAAATAAATATATTACGATAGAAAAAACGGTTCAGTTGCTGTCATTGAGTACAAACTAAATCAATTTTTCAAGATTTTAGAAGGGCTATATGAATATTACTTTGCTCATTTCATTGTTTGTAATGGAACATAGTATGTTCTGCCACAGCAATTTTATTTGTTAGATGAATAGAAGGGTTTCTTGCCGGATTAGCAATCTGTAACGACGAATAAATAGGATAAAGTCTACCCAAGCAGACAATATTTTTCGAAAACGCGCTTAAGCGCACGAAAATGGACGGAAAATCTAGGAAAGTGGACGTGTTTGGATGGCAATCGATGTTCCCGATGGTGAGTGAAAAATGCTCATTTCCCCACCTTTTTGTGCGTTTAATCGCGTTTTCAGTCGAAAAACGCGTATAAATGCATAAAAAGAAGAGAAATTGTGGCCATCTTATTAATATTTAAGAATTCTTATTATGATCCAGTCATTTACAACGACTATGAAATTAATGACCATTATTTCTCTTTTTCTTTATGCATTTACACGCGTTTTTCGACTGAAAACGCACAAAAAGGTGGAGAGATGAGCGTTTTTCACTCACCATCGGGAACGTCAATTGCGGTCCAAATACCTCCACTTTGCTAGAACTCCAGGGAAAAGCGAAAATTCTGTATTTTAGCGTACGCCCAAACTATATCATCCCTATCCTTCAGAAATTTTCAAGTGTTTCAAGTATACAAATCGACATTTCTTACAGTGAATCAACGGGGGTTCAACCTTTGTGAGCCTACCTGACAATAAAACACACACACTTCATAGTACTCCAATATTAGAGCACCAATGTAGTAAAACGACATATTTTTGCTTTGTTATGAAATAAATTCATATAGATTGGACTCCAGCTGATGTCATGTAACACATGCCGATGTAGACTTAAAGACCTGAAAATTTCTAAACGGTAGTTATGACATAGCTTGGGAGTATTCTGAAATAGGGAAAATTTTGCTTTTCTCCCTTGACAGAACCTCTGTACAACTTATTGATTTGAATAAAAGTCGTATGAATCCATTGCTAAGATACTTCCACAAAAACAATAAAACAGTCCTATATCGTACTAAGACAGTTAGCCTTTGCAAATCGAGACAGAATTCATCAGTTTTGGTCGAAGCACTTATTTGCTGTGATTTGTATAATTGACTGTCGATTAAACTATAGCCATCCAATTTATATGGCACTAATAAATTAGCCGAACATATTGTTTCGTTAATTCAAAATTTTATATTATAAATCAAAAGAAAAGTGCTAGACAATAGAGAAAAACGGATCATATAAGACTCTAAGAAAAATTTGTACAGTAACACAATTGTCTTATTAAGATGGCAGTGATTTTGGCTTCAAGTGACTATCCCTATGAAGGGTGCTCATCAAATGTTCGCGCTGTTTTTCCAAGCGTTTGATTTCTTCTTCGATACGTTTTTGTTCCAGTTCAATATCATCGGAGTGAGTTTCCAATAGTTGATACTGTTGACGTAGTTTAGTCAAAAGTTCATCGTTCTGCTTGTGAAAGTAGACATTTTCGAAAGCTTGCTCACGTTCTGCAAATTTACCATGAGCAGCATTGATAGATCCAGCTGTTGCATCGGTTGATGTTAAACGTGAACAACGAAGAATAATTGTAGCCTTTTGTTTTAAGGAATTCTCCAATACACGTAGCATGACAAATGATTAGACGATCGATTTCCAAATAGTTTTTCTTCTCAATAGAATTATAACGAATCATTATATATATGAAAAATTAGTACCCATCAACCCTTTTTTTTTGTGTACGCAAATCTTCTTTTTACGCAGAAAGATATGACGCTCTTTTTTTTATGAAGAATCACAAAATAAATATACATTGTCGAAGAAAAGAAAAACAAGCATATGAATTAGTACGTTCTTTTGTTTTCCTCACTTTGTATACATGACGATAACGAGAGTAATATCCTATTTCGAATTAGTGAATAGAGATCACTAGGTCTAGAAATTTTGGAACTAAACCACCAGTATTATCCAGTCCGATTGTATAGAGGATACTGAATAAAATATTTAAATCAGAATTTAATACTCGAAGTCGCTCGAAACATGACGTGTTTTGTTTAATCCAATGAGCAGTTAAAAAGAAGAATATCTACAGCTAATGGTGAACAAGATTTAATTATTGAAAACAAAACAAATTATTGTTTTTCATTTACAATGATCAAAAGAACAGAACGAAATAGTGTAGAATCAGATGAAGCATTATATGAATAATAAATTCATGATGTTAGTCCGATTCAGATATTTTAATCTGGAAGAGTTTATTGTTGCTTTTCTACTATTTTTTATATTTAAATTAAAGATGAATTTTGGAATCAAATGTACAATAAATTAAAGTTCGAAAATGTATTTATGCATTTAAAATATTCCTTTGGACTCAGAATCGATCAAAAGGAATTTTGTGACCCGGAGCTGTACCCTGATACGTTTACAGGACTCTATTAGTGAATGATGTTTTGAGCAGACCATAGTGAAAAGCATACTTAATATTGCTTTACAGAGAATTTCTACACTGACTTATAACTAAGTCTTTTAAAATATAACGTAATTCATATCTAAACGGACATAACATATTAGAATCTCTGATTCGGTAAGATAATTTTTCTTGCCTGGATTGGGGATCGCTGTTAAATAAATATCATGTTGCTTCTTTCCATATGTATATATTTATATATTAATTATAATTGATTGGGCCTGTTTTTTGTCACATATATTGGATATAAAAATTATTGAACATCTTACACAATTCTATTGACATGAAACATTAATGTAAATGATCTTTTTCCGAAAAACTTCCACAACAGTCTATATTCATACTTATTTACATATTAGATTGCACTCCATTGTTTTGATATTAATTTTGTCTTTAAATCCATGAGACAAATCGTATATTTCTGCAATGAAAACTGACTAGAGAAAACATCAATTATCGAATCCGACATTATATTCATATATAGTTCAGTAACGGCAATACAAAAGAATCCAATCATATATTTCTTTGAGACTACAACAGAGATCTCGATAATTATCATTGACTCGTAAAATATTAGGAATCATAGAAGAATAAATAAAATATATGAATTCGAGTTTGGTATAATCTTTGACTTTGTCGAAAGACGGTCATAGAGTTTAGATATAGATTTATCGAATGAGTTAATAGTACAATCGGGGAGAGGGAGGAAGGTCGAGAAATTATTGTACCTCCCCCTATCTAATCTTAAAAAAAGGTTCTCCCTTCAACTAGCTTGTAACGATGAGTTGATCAGCTGAGTACAAAGAATATGTTTAAAAGTCTGTTGGATTATTTGTTGATAATCGATCATTTTTTTCACCATTCTCTATCTCGAGTAATTGTAATTTCAAGTAACACTGAACATGAAAAAAAAACAGAAATCACCGGAAAAAAAACTATCTAATAAAACTTAGTATTAAACAAGAACGAAATAAGTAACAAAAAAAAACAACTTAATTTACAAACGATTCCATTTACATTGAAGTAAACGAAAAAGCATCACCGTTCGTTTGATCTGTTGCGTATTGTTTGTAGTTTGAGAAATATCTGTCAAAGTTAAGAATATAGTTTGAAGTTCTTTACGTAAAATAGATGTTATCTCTTGAGTGTAAGCACTAACAGTAGTATAATTGCTGATATCTAAAGAAGAAAACATAAAAATAAAAATGTATGCCGTGCCATCTCTGTCAATAACGTACTGTCTATGAGATCAGCATAAGTATTGAATAGACTTCGAACGATTAATAATGCCGTATCGTCGATCGACTATCAATGAGATAATAAAATTTTAATTAATCGTTTTTAGTAGTTGCAAAAATCAACACTTCGACACACACAAAATACATTACTGAAAGTTTTTTAAAATAACTGAAATTGAACAAACGTATGGAGACTATAAGATCACACCAACAGTAATGGTGGATTCCATTACTAACACATAGATTTAAATATAATTATTTATCTTTTTTCTGTAGCGAAAACAAAAGTGCGTTAGAACTAATGAAACAAATAGAAAAATACAGCAAGTTAGATTTGTTGATAATAATCATTGCTAGATTAGCGACTGACACGAACATTGTCCTTTATGTTTTGATACTTTCGAACTTTTCTTTTTCAAATTAAAATATGACCTGTATCAACTCGTGAAGATTAGACTTCATACTCCTTTTCGTTAGAATGGTGGAAAATTTATGCACCTCTCTTAGACATTATCTAATGTTATCTATTGTGCAACATATTGAATGACTTCAGGGTGAGAAGACTGTTTCGATAAAAACTAGCAGAAGAGTTTTAAAACTATTAGTGTCTTTGTGTAAGGACCATTAAAGGAAGAGAATTCTCTTCTCATCTTTTTCTGCCACTAATTTATTCTGTGTAATATTATCGGACTGTTCTAGAGAAGAACTGTAAGATAAAAGAACACAGTATCATTGCAGATATCGATTCATAGTGCAACGGAGAGAAGATCGTGCGTGTTGTAGACCAGTTATAGGATTCGTTTGAATCATGAATGAGTTGTCCAGCTACATCTACCTCCGTTTAAACAGTTAATTACTTGAGCAATGACAACTGTATTCTTGAAAAGTTTACATCAATTAAACTGCGTGATCCTTGTCCTCCATGACAATGTAGAGAAACTGATCCTACCAGAAATCTTAATCGATTTGAATCAGTTTCATCGAAGATCAAATCATTCGAGAACATTCTAACACTTGTTTATCAATAGCCTAAGAGCGAGACATAGAAAAATTGATTTCATTGACTGAAAACGATCTTTTAAAAAATCAACGACTTCTAGAATCTTTTAGATTTCAAGCACGAGTCCGTCGTCAAAATTAAACTGTCCTCGTCAGTGAACACCATTTTTATTATTACAGCGATCATCTGTAAATGTACGTATGAAAAAATGGAAATCTAAATTCCATATTGGTATACCACTTTCAGATACTTTCTTATTGGCACTAATGCTTTTCAATCTAGTATCGAGTCTCTTTGTGCGTGACATATTTTTATACTTACGTTTGACGATCTTAATGTGACCTGAAAAATAAAAATGAGATTTTTTTAAACTGTAAAAACATAAATGAAAATCATACATCAATAGAATGAAAAAAATCATCAAGAGAATCTGTAGAAGTCAATTTTATCTTGAATTTCTTCCAAATTAATTCATTGATTAATAATAAACGAATATCGGAAAGTAAATTTTCATCGAATAAAAACAGATGTAAATATGCTGGATGTTTTTCACATAATTTTGCTAAGAACAATGCTATCTAAAGAAACATAAAGCACGTATCATTGGAAAACATTTCCGATATAAGTTATAAAAACTTACTTTTTTAATACGAGTTTCTTTTTCATTCATGAACATAAGGCATAATTCCATTAGATTAAACCATATCGAAATTCGTTCATTAATTAAACTAAATAAATAATTGGAAGTTTCATTTTATTTTTTTCCTAAAGCAAAAACCTATACTTATTCATTTTCAAAATAATATGTTGCAGAAAATTCTGCATTGATTCGAGAATATGATTCTCATTTCTATGAACATATTCTTTTGTATTTGAACATTTATTTCGATGCATTTGAATTAATTCAATGAAATAAATAACTAATTTAATGCGATGAAATTTATTCTTTTTATTTATTTTATTTTCAATAAATTGATTAAAATAATCATCTTCAATTAATGCTGAACGATATGTTTTTTTATTATGTATTTCACATGAATCATATTCAATTAAATCAAGTAGTAAATCGAATAAACTATTCAATATGGTACAATATTGGAAGCACTGCATGCAATCATTTTCAGAATCATTCCTATGATTGTAGGTAGGTGATTCAATAAGTAAATAGCGTAAATGAGATGTTAAACCGTATTGAAATAATGAAAGTTCATCTTGATCATGATTTGAATTTCGAATAATGAACATTTTTAAAAAATTGACGATTAATATTGTAATAAACGATGGATCAATATGATAAGACATCAAATTATCAAAACATTCATCTTTAATACAGTTAGTATTTTTGCTGTGAAAATATTCTTGTTGACATGTTGAAATATGTTCGATTAGGATTAACTCAACATTGATTAACCATTTAACACGCATTGCTGATGAATCAACAGCATGATCAAGAAGTTTTTCACGAGAATGAATACTATTAGCAATTGAACAACTAAATAAACAAAAATATTCGTTTGTTTCACTTGTTCTGAATGTCAGATAATATTAGAAAAACTTCGACTAAGTGTCATATAACATTGTCGTGTGAAAAAGTTCTTTCAAAATCTATCTAAATCAAGAAATACAGCGAGCAATGCATCTATAAATCAGAATATTATGCTATTGTTGATTTTAGTGATGCAAATTTGAAATCAATGGAAAGTTACTCATGACTTGTATAAAACATAATTCAAGTATTGAATTGAAAGATGAATTTGGATCCTTCTGAAAAAAAACCCAGTAGAAATGACCACAAGAACATAAGATTACAATGATACAGCAATCACAGTTTGAGCATTTCTATCGAACATATTCTATTCACTTCTACTATTGTTATCATATAATAAAACAAGACTCAATGATAGTATTCACAAAAAACTATTGAACTAACGATGCATGTCTGTGAAAGACTGCAAGTTTAGAGTTTGAAAACAAGTTTTCCTTATGACAATAAAGACGATTGACACACCTAGGTATATGAATCTAAGAGGGTCGCATCACATCCAGTAAAATCAAATCGGATTCCGGGAGACGGACCTGATCTATGAACACTATTTTATTCATGGAGTACTAATTAGTATCTGGGGACATGACTACATGTGAATCAAAAGATCTGCATGAGATTCCGTTAAATTCCTACATAAGGTTCCGATAACATCTAACACTAGGGATCCGAATTCCATCTCTTCTCGTTGATTTCAATATGATTTCGCTGATTTTATAAAAGCTCAATACAATCCGATTACCGAAATGATTCTTCTCTGTCATAATTTCAAGCATTAGGGCAGAAAGGTAAGAGATCGATATTCTCTGAAATTATTCATCGTTCATTTGAGGGAAAATCATTCGTATGGTCTTAAAACACAAATGGTGTATTCTTCAAAATGTTATTTTTGAAGAAATATCTTCTGATAAAAGTTGATGCATTTTCTTCTTTTGTTATAGTTCCTTCATCCAAGATTCATACAGCCTGAAATTCCATGTTAATATTTCTGTCAAACATGGGGAATTTCAGCTAAATCTGACAATCTTTTCTTTCTCAATATAGGTATTTTAAATAATTAGAAAAAGAATTCATGCTTTCGAATCATCGGTAATTAACTAATTGTTTTAGAAGTTCTGTCTTTTATGTCAGAATAACACTATCTCTTTTTTTTTGTTAACTTTCACGATGGTAGACACACGACAAGGTTGATTCTAGATGTAAATTCTTTGGTTTAATTTTCTTCATCGTATTTTGCCACCGTTTGATAAGTAGTGTCGGTATTATCAAAAAACGAACTCGAACAGAATCAATGAATTAGAAGAGTAATCTCATGAAGAAAGAAAACCGATGTGAGAAAGATTAACTGACAGACATTTTAATTTGTTAGTTTAAATCGAATTCTTAAATTCTAAAATTATTTACCTTTGTTCTTCAATCAATTGAATTTCATCGTCTTGAGCAGTAATCTTCTTTGGATTATTATTATTATTATTATTATTATTTTTATTATCATCATCATCATCATCATCAATAACAATACATCCATCGAAATGATTGTTTGACCTTTTTTTCTTTTTCGTAGTAATTGATGATCTTATTGGATCAGCTCGTTTTTTGACAACTGGAAAACATTTGATATTATAATCACTCGATACATGTCTGTCAATTTTAAAGTATTCTAGAAGAGTTTTACCAGTATGTTCCATGGATAATCGATTTTTATTTTTCGATGACGAATGTTTCTTCGGTTGCAAAATCGGATTTGATTTACTATTTAACTCATGAAGTTTTTTCGTGTTTTTCTCGATGGATAGATTTGTTGACTAAATAGAAAATATGAATGGTTCAATTTTCTTGTAAGAAAATTGCAATGTATTACTTTAGAAGATTTCGTAATGTTTTTTGGAAATCTTTTCGGTTGAATAAAATCTGATTGCGAATCTGTTGGTATTACTCTTCGAAAATTGCTTAGTTTTTTTTCTTTGATACTCGTATGGTTCTTAGTAGAGCTTGCTTGATCGAATAATGGAAACCGGTGATAATGTTGATATCCTAAATTGATAGAACATTTCGTCAGATAAAGAAAGACTTCTTCAAAGTCTACCTGAATGAATCTGTTCGTTGATTATTCGATTATTTAATAACATAGTATGTTGTTTCTCGAGCGCATGAATCGACAGTTCAGTGGTTTCAGGTAACGAAAACGTTACTGAGTGTGAATGTTTCTTGTTCAATTCGATTGTTTGATTAGAAGTTTTCGTTTTCTTATTATGATGCATCTGACGTGTATCGACTAGCTTTGATCTATGACCTAATGGACTAGTTTGTGTTGATCTTGAACAGGTTGTTTTTGTTTTGGCAACGATTTGATTGTGACATCTATTTTCATTCTTCTGTTTTTCCTTTCGATGATTATTATCGTATAGAAAATCTGTTTGTCCATCTAATTGTGAACCATGCAAATCGTTATTTCCAGATATGATAGGTTCACCTTTGACTGAACGATTAGCGAATGTAACAAGAACATCTTCTACATCATTTGATGGTACTTCTAACAAAAATTGACAAAAATAAAATGTTGAATGTGTAATAGGAATGAATAGAAGAAGGGTTGTCTTCAATATTTGTTTTTTCTAATACACACGACTAGGAAACGTAGAGTTTGTCATGCAATCAACCTTTGTGTTTACCTATAGATATCGAAGGAAGAAAAACATACTGAACGAAAGTAGTTAGAAGTCACCAACTAAAAAAAGGGATTGTTGCATCACTATTGTAATACATGAAACTTAAATATTATAAATCGACCAGTTCATTTGACGAATTCAGGATCCGACAAAGAATTCACGTCACCGTTCAGATCGATTTTGAGCGTATAAGAGTGCGTTTCAATTACTGATTTTAAAAAATTCGTTCTTGATAGTAACCGCTTTAGATTTATGAGAATTATCCGATATTTTGGCTTCCTTACAGTCAATAATTAAAAGTTAGAAACGATGAATATTACTCGATAGGTTTTCAAAACAGTAGACTCTTTATTAACGGTAAAGCATGATCATATTCAATGACATTGTATTCCTTCTTCCAAGTAAATATACTCAACTTTATAAGAGATTAGATGTTGCCAACTGGCTATATCGAAGCAATCATACTGTTGAATGTCTAACAGTTCTTACCAAGAACATTAATATTCACCGAAATTTTAGAACAATTTATGAACTATAAATGCAACGGGTGCCTAAAATTTTTATTCAATATTTTTCATTCTGTTTTTCTATCAAGCCTTGCGAACAGTTACAATAATAATCAAAATAGTTGCAAACGAAGATGGATATCACAATGCTGAGAAATCCTTGCAAGTTCGACTCATATAGTTCCATAAAATTATCGATATAAAATGCGTATGAATCGATAACTATCTCTTGAAAGTTTAACTTGAGAAATTCTATAATTTGATAACAATAATCAAAAAACATTCTGACGAAGTATTCAACTGTTCTCTATGTATTATAATGCTAAATATGAATCAGAGTTCAGTAGAACGATACTGAAAAAAATTAATTATCACAATAGAAATATTCCTCATGAAGAATAGAGTCTAATCAATGTATAGTGATAATGAGTTAGGAAAAAGAGAACCAAGTGATCTATTAAGACATGTGACTCAATAAAAACAATCGTAGGATGAGGCCAGCACTGTTCTGTTCTTCTGAGTGAGAGTTTATAACTTTTATGACATGAAACCAACAGTAGTTACTATTGTTTATCTTGATGTCAAAAATAACTGCGCTCTAAGTATATTGTGAATATATCTTATTGATGAAGGTTACCATTGAAACTAGTTACGATAATCGTATTGATTTAACCGGTAAAGATATGGTTAATCTCTACTATCACTCGAGAAAAATGTCTTTTTTTTCTTGATCTAGAAATTTTTCTCTAGCAAAACCGATATAATATTGTATTAAAACTAGCATAAAATTGATCATATTTACCTGTTGATAAATCCATCGAGTTAATATGAGTATCATCATTCTCGATTGTCCCTATTGCACTTGTCAGTGGTTCTTGTTGTTCGTTTTCTTCTTCACTTTCAATTATTGGTTGATTTTGATTGGGTTCCCATTCTGCAAGTTGATTCAGATAATCATCATCAGCAACATTCATCGTTGACTTTGGTGAAGTCATATCTTGGAGATTTTCCTCATCCGACGATTCAGTTGACATGCCTTCATCATCGGTGTTGTTTGAACTGCGTGTTGTCGGTCGAATTTTTAATAACGAGCGAGATATCTTAGTATTCATTGATGGTTTTTCAGGAGGAATCGATTTAAAATCAAAACTTGTGCGCATTGAATTACTTTTAAAACGATGCTCAAGAAGACATGAAACTCGTTCCGAATTCAAACGTATGTTAGATAATAAACAACAATCATTATATGTCTGTGTTTGGAATGTCATTTTTCAATGTTGATCTAATTAAAATACAATGAATAATTTCATTCAAAAATTTTCATGTTCTTTCAAAATATTTACTCGCTCGAGTTCTAAGCAATCGATCAAATAATCATTCTCTAAAATATTAATATTAATTCTAGAACGAAAACAAGCTAACAAATACATTTTTAATTTAACGATTTCTCTTCACCAAATGTTTCATACGTGTAAAAACAAAACACGACAGGCTGTTACTAAAATGGCAAAAATCTTTTCTTGCATCGAAATTACCCTCACTTACTCGAACTAATACAGCAAACGCACTTATTCGACATACTGAAAGGTAATGAATTTTTTTCTTTCAAGTGAATGAAAATTCACTACACGTGCATGACGATGATGATGGTGCGATTTTAATTTAAACAACAGTTCAATACAAATGATAATCGATGAATCAATAAATAAATTTTATGAATGTCTAGACCTCACTGCTCACAAATGACGGGATGCCATTCAGATGTTCGATGATCATTCTATTCAATTGGCATCAAGCAGAGTTCAGAATTGTTTCTTTTTTCTTAGAAGATCAGAATCGAATCTAACTGACTTGCTAAGAAATATAGAGAAACGAATGCGATCTTTATTAAAATCATTATTCTTGACTGTTCAATCGCCTTTAGCAGTTTGTTTAGAAGCGAATCTAGTTCAAAACCTTCTCTTGTAGATTGTAAAGATCTAGCGTCGGTCAACATGTGTATAACATGTTTCATTGTGGACCATGTTTCAACTCCCACCTGTTATTTATATCGAGCGACATCTCAAATTAACATCAGCATGATCTGTTTAAGGTCAGTAGTGACCTACAATCTTGAAAAATGAGCAAATTATTGCTATTAAAACGATTATCGTTGTAATCACTTGATTGTCTTTCTTCAGCTTACACTCTGCTTCTTGACATTACAATTGCTGATTCTGAAGAGCTAGTAACAATGGTAAATAATCATTCTTCTCTCGTCCAATGATTGTCAATGGTCTAGTTTGAAATTTTTTCCCATTTACGAGGCAGATCAGTTTCGTACATTGACAATTACACGTACTAAGACTTCTCATTCATGCAAAAACTTGTAAACATCTGTTGTCTTACAGTCCTCTGTTTTCTTCGACAAATATTAGTATATACGAGCATAGAGATAACGAAATGGATATCTCATCTGTCTAGAACTTCTGATAAGACTTATTTATGTATCTCACAGCAAAAATCAACTTGTTATATGGAATGTAATGGTCATCAACCGGACAAATAAAAACTATTGACGGTAGATGCCGTGATTACAGATGGAATGAATTATTTTGTTTTGTTTTATTTTCATTCCTTGATAAAAGAATGGCTACAACCAAACGAGTGAGAATTTTTATATTGTTTTTAAAAATTTATTTTCTTTCCTTGTTTTTTTTTCAATATTAACTTTAAGAAATATACAATAAATGCTCAAAATGAACTTGATCATGAAAATCCGATACTAAATGGGAAAAATATTCAAGATCGTTTAAAAAAATCTAGGGGAAAAACGAATTCAAAAGTTAATCGTACACCAGCATTGTCACGTTGGCCTGGTGATGTGTCAAATACTTTTCAACGTTATTCGAATAAAAATAAGTTAAAAACAGATTGTAAGTCTTAGTTATTTTAGACATTTAAGAATTTCGATTCATTCATTTCATTGTCGTCACAAGGTAACTTAAACTTTTATCAATTACCGGATGAACTTGTTTTGACAATTCTTGCTTACTTAAATAAAGCATCTTTGGTTGCTTTTATGCAAACATGTCGAAGATATCGAGCAATAGGGTACGATGTTCTTTTTAAATTTAATTTAAATTTTTGAAAAACATAACAACCTCTTCATGACTAATAAATATTTTAGAAATCATCCAACATTATGGCGCCGTATTGATCTATCCTATAAACGTATCAATAGTAAACAATTGAATAGTCTTTTACAACGTGATACAATTACATTGAAAATGTATCAAACAACAGTAAGACAATGTTCTATTCATATGACTGCTCTATTCACTGTTCTTGAATGAATTTCTAAACTAGAAAACATTGAGTTGAATAATCGATCGACTAATTTGTTCGTAATCGAATAGAAAAGGGAACATTGAGAACAAGAAACCATATTAAAGTAATAGAAATAGCAAAAACTGTCTCTACTCTATGTATCTGCTTCGCTGACGTAGCATTTGCAATAGAACTGTAGGTATTTCGTGCGCATTCTATATACTCTGAGGGTAGAATAAAAAGAAAGTTCATTGGCATAAACAACATCTCATACTTATTAGGATATGTTGTCATCCATGTAGTGAATCGAGTGTAAGTATAAGGGGATGGGGACATTAGGATTCTAAATCTCATCAAAGATAGTATCTGGAAATCATTAGTCTATAGAAACTTTTGTTTAGTTAACATTTCTGAAATGCAAGCTTTCGGAAAATTTCAATATTTTATCTAGGTTTTGGATCTTGAAAATCTTAGTAGATGAAAAGGAATCTCTTTAGTCAGTTATAGACAACGTATCTGGTACTCTGCTTCGTGATCAATAATACCTAACGATTTATTTATATTTATATATATGATCGTAAAATACACTGTCAGTGAAAGTTTCATTGTTTAAGATCGTTTTTACGTGATTGCGAAGCATTAATTGTTTGTATTCAAATCGACTGTTAATAAAAATTAATCTAATGATTTGATTCATCTACGCATAAGTTTGAAAAATTCATTTGATTGGGCCGAATTTCAAAAGTTTCATTGCTGAGATTTTTTTTGGTGAAAATAAAATCAATGAACGTTGACACTATCATCGAGCTTCTCTACACAATGCTCTTTCAGCTGTATCTTGCTACTCTAACCATATGCTATAAGAATACATAGATTATCTACATATGTCTTTGACATTTGCATGCTATACTGAATTCTATTTGATTCCAACACAATACAATTCTTTGTTTTACATTCATAGAACATAATTGAAACATGTTCTACTCCGTATCCTTCAGATACATCGCATGAGCAGTACACTAAATCATACTCATCATCTATAATGATTTATCTTATGCTAGAGAATAGTTGTGTATGACTTCTAATGTTTCCACTACTGATATTGAACAAGAGTATGAGAAAAAAACCTGATTCAATATGATTTATATTAATGAATTCGTTACATATGATTGTTGGCAGTAAGTAACAATTTTAGATAATATGCATGAGTCCGATGAGTGATTTTGTTCACATCAACTACATTTGAACCTCGAATAGTTAACTTACTTCAGCTTGCTTTGAAAAATTAGTCGGATTCGTACCAAAACAAAAAGTCTTTAATGAATGAACAATAGTAATAATATTTCTATTAACTTGTTTTAGATTGAAGATTCAAATTTAATTCGTATTCAATCTGCTGCGTATGAATTTCTACTTTTCAAATATGTTTGATAATCATTTTAGTCATGTTTTACATTTTGTCTAAAGTTTATGTCATCTCGATTTAACATCAGCAATTATAACAACTGATCTTCTTATTAACTTGTTAAGTTCATGTAGTACATTACGAAAATTGAGTTTAGAATCGATGCCAGTGAATTTGAAAGTTATCGAGTAAAATTCCGTCTTTTATACTTCAACAGAAAAATAACTCAAAAGCATGATTTTGTTTTTTTTTCTTCTAGGAAAGTAGTTGCCAATGTACAACTTGATACACTGGATCTTGCTATGTGTACAGGTTTAACATTTGAATGTTGCCATTTAATAACTACGAAACTTTCATTGTATGTCAGCTGTTATCAATTTTTATTTCTTTATATTCAACACATTGTAGACTACGCTCGTTAAATATTGCTTGGACTGAATTAACGCCTGCAAGTGTTCAACATGCATGTGAAACGATTCCTCGTTGTATTGAACAGTTGAATATCAGTGGACAACGTTATAATTTAACTGACGAATGTAAATTATATAGTTTTTCGTTGTTTTAAAATTTCCATAGAGACTGATCTAAACTCTATGTTAGCTACTTTCCTGCGAGTTTCGATAAGTGAAATGAGTTTAGATTTAAAGGTTGTGAACTCAACGGGCAATATAGTTTCCAAGAATATTTTCGACGCATTCAGTCGAACACATGATTAATTGATTTGTCGTAAAAAAACGTCCTCCTGTGATTAACAACCATAGCTAAATGTCCCTATTTCAAATATTAATCGATTCACAAGAATCGTAACAGTTTCGTTCTTTTATTGTTCATTGAATTCTTTTCTTTTTAAATTAAAGGTATTGAAATCTTGGTACATCGTGCACTTCGTTTACGTGTTCTTGATATAAGTGATTCTGTACTAATAACTGATCAATCAATAATTTCATTTCGTCAACATACACGTTTCCTCACACATTTATCAGCATCACGTTGTTATTTGCTTACACCAGCAGCATTAATGTAGAATTCTTCCTTTATTTTTCTTTTGTATTGTATAGATGAAACTTTTGTTTTTCAGTACATTGAAATTATTACCTGCTTTCACAACATTGGACATATTTGGCATATCAACACAAATACCTTTGGAACAGTTACGTAATGAATTAGGTACACAAATTCATTTAAATATGTGTCCGTTTTCGAATATTGCTCGACCAACAACAGGCATACAACGTACATCTATTTGGGGTTTACGTACGCGCCTGTAATTGTTTTTCATCAGATAAACAAGTATAGTAAAGATATGTTAGATATTTTCGTTTTTGTTTCTTATATGAACATGTAATGTTTTAAGACGGTTCTATGTTATTTCTTTTTTTTCCTTCCTTTGTTTTCTCTTCGAAACTTATGTATTCTTGAAATAAAAAAACCAACGTAGAACCTTTTATTTTATATGAAAACAGTCATTGATTTCTAAATAACAACATTTAGAACGATTCACATAATAGACATGGAGCCATCAAAAGTTAAAGAACGTTATCAAGCATTGAAACTTCAAGGACCAACACGATCATTGACTCGTTGCAATTCTACCGATCTTATTCCACAAATTATTTCACAGTGAGTTGAATCGTTTCTATTTACATTGCAAATCATTAATCGAGTAGTATTCAAGGAATTTATGATATCGTCTATTGTGCTATAAGAAATCGTTAGCAGTAATATTGAGAAACATTTTTCCGTGAGATTTTTAAACTTTGAATGAAGTCAACAAGTTTGTCTATTATCTCTAAACTTCATTCCATAATTATGGATTCGATGATAAAGCTTCATAACAAGTACTATGATTAGTGTATTCGACAGATGTGTCTTGTTCTACTCAGAATCCTTGTTCACCGATAGCTAAAAAGATCTCAATGCTATAATTTTGTTTCTGCTTTTCTAATTTTTTTCAACATAGTCATCAACCGTATACCTCTCGTCTAGATAATATCCAAAGTAACGAAACTCTAACAAACAGATGAGTACAGAAAAATTATGATTAAAATTTTATATTCATTGTTGGTACTGACAGTCGTCTTCAGTGTTGACGATGCATCTCAAGATTTTTAGATTCCACATTATGAAAAGATTTAGTAGATTAGAATTTTTCCTGGCTAAATCATACAATTACAATAAATACTGAGCTCTATTTCAATTATTACATATAGAAATCGAAAGTTTTGATATGCAACTAATTGTAGATATTGTGAAAATTCGATATTCATGTGACAAGACTTTGACGTTATATGTATGCTAGATTCTAATTAATTCTAATTTAGCAGAATTAATAACAAAATTAAGATCGACTCTTTGAAAAATCTTAGACATCAATCTTTTCAAAATTGCTTTTTCTACTGTAAGTTTATTTAATGGATTGTGATGATATGCTTTGCAAGTATCATGGAACAACGTATAGTGAACGTAGTTACTTTTAATTGATTTTTCGTTAATTGTCTATTAGTACAACCCGTAATCAGTTGTATGAAAGTGTACAATAGACTCGTGCCTGAAAGCTATGCATGCGTCTATTTTTACAGATTCTACGGATAGATATTTGAATAATCTGATAGCTCTGTTACAAACAATGAATTACTGTCGTCTTAACTTTGTTTCCAGGAAATTTTGTCTCACTTTTTTGATTAATATTTCAAATTTATTCAACACGTCAAATATCAAATAGTTCTTTTACTATTAAAATACGGATCATTTTCTTCTTTGAGTTTCTTTTCATAATGATGTCACTAACGCAACTGATTCTGTTATTTGCTATTCGTCAATTATCGTATGAATATCATCACCAATAAGTGAACAACCAACATCGATATCTCTAGATGACATCTCCATTATAGATCGAATGAAGTATGTCTTTTTTGACAAACATTTCGTTATTTTAAAAGAACTACTAATTAACTGAATTCCTCGTCTTCTTACTTGAATCTCTCAAGTACAATTAACTAATTTGTCATTCTATTTCATGAAAATAGACTACTGAAGATATAACAATAACACAAACAATTGAAAACATATTTTACCTTCATACTTTAGAAATCCAATCAATGTACACAGTAATATATGTCCAAAAGCGCCAGAAGCACTATTCGATAGTCGATCGACCTATTTTCATGGCATCAATGATGATCAAGATCGACCATTGTCAGCACGAGTTTCTTCAGCCAGTATTAGTAGACAAATGTCCAATATGACTCTAAACGATACTGTATGTGAGCGTAAAAACTTAACCTTTTCTGATCTAAATAAATTTGTTTCATTTAGAGATTATCATCAATAGTAAACAGTCCACTACACATAAGATTTCGTCCTGTTGATTTATCGTCCATCGTACCATCCAAAGATCATAAAATTAGAATCTATTCCAGTATGACAAGCTCAAAACAAATAGGTTAGTAGTTTTTAGAAGATCTCTCCTATAAACAATCGATTTCTTTTTATTTTTTTGCACCCAGATGATAATAGTATTGACTGAGGGACTCATAGAACTCATGAGAACAATCGATTCTACAGGCCATCATTTTTCAGTTATTGACATTGCTGTTATAAGGCCTTGTGAGTTCATGTGATGAAAATGATTTCAATTACTGTTTGCTTTCGAAAGATTTAAATTTATGAACTTGATTGATTGACTATAGACGAAGAGAAATTGTCAACTATCTTACAACTCGAAGTTGAGATTTAGTAGAAGAACTGAAGGCTTGATCATTAGATAATGGTATTACAGTTCAGTATTGATGTGAATTTGATGTTCTTTTGACTTATTTCAACGTCGTTCACTTATAATCTATTTTTAATAGATCATTTTAATTTGTTATCGGATGAATTGATTCTAACAATATTGAAATATCTTCCACGTGCATCATTAGCTTGTATGGCTCAAGTTTGTCGTCGATTACGTTCTTTAACGTATGTCTTTAAAAATAAAATTCATGTGTATCGAACGATGAGTAGATTCTTTTTTTTTTCTTTCAAATGTATTCTATAGAAACGATCCAAGTTTATGGTGTCGTGTTGATATGTCTCGAAAACAAATTGAAAGTTGTTATTTGCGTGATGTACTTTTGCGTGGTACAATTGTTCTTAAAATGTATCAAACTACAGTACGTTGTTTTGTTCTTCTGAAGATTACAACACTTCTGTATCTATGTAATTCAGGTGTTTGGAAGTTCTCTTTATTCACCTAATAGAAATACATGGTAAATTTGATATTCATTTCTCGAAACATTCAATATATTAGATTTTTTCAGGTTTACGAAACTTCAATTTCTCGATTTAACTCTAGCAAGCATTTCATCTGATTGTTTATTAAGTTTAATGAGTGTTTGTCGATCACTTCGAAAACTAAGCCTTGAAACATTACCATTGAATGCGTTAATTTTTGAGTAAGTTTATTCAATCAGCATATGATATGATAGGGATAATAAGAAAAATGGGAAAAATTTATTTACCATTGAGCCGATGAGTCAATTTTTTCATGGAGTAACTCTATTATGATCTATCTTAAACAAGGATCGATTGTTTGATTTTCTTACAAAGTTCCATGTTGATTTAGAAAATTAGCGTCGAACGTACAACTTGACACACTGAATCTAACGATGTGTACTGGTATTGATCTCGATTGTTGTTCGATATTAACTGGTCAAATGAAACAGTAATAAACACAGTTCATGTTTCGAAGAATAAGTATTTATTGAAATGTATTTTCTTGTAGTTTACGTTATTTAAATATGGGTTGGACACAACTAAGTGATCAATGTGTTCAATATCTATGTCGAACAATTCAATCGAGCATTGAACAATTAACATTGACTGGTTTTCGACAAGGCATGACTGATGAATGTATGAAGTTTAGATTTTTAATCAATGTTTGTAAAAGAAAATTTTCTTCTCAACCGATACGTAATCATTGAAAACTACTAATATGATTCAAATAAGATAGAAAATTGTCAATAGTTTAACAGTTAAACGATGTTTTCCTATTTCCTACATATCACACCACAGTTTAGTTTGTATCAACTTTCGTTAACCTTCGAAAATTATTATAAAAAAAAAACTATGTAATACCTCAATATAAGAGTAGATTGTTGGCTCGAGAAAAATTTTAAGCATCATTTGATTAATCGATAGTTAACCGTTGAAAACCAGACTATTGTCAATGCAAGAAAAATTGAGTGACATCATAAAATGAGACGTCGACAAAGATAAATCGACGACCGTGAGAGAACAAAGGACACGGTAGAATGATGTGAAGAATAAATCGACAGTTCACGCTTAAACTGAGCTTAAATTTATATTTGGCAACAATACATAGTGAACTAGATATGATAAATAGGGGTAGAAAGCCCCATGAAGAAAGAAAACAGAGCACTAGCGCAGCGGACGAGGACATCCGTTGATTTAGAAATGAGCGTTGTGTTCGCATAAGTGAGTTGATTCGTTTGATAGTTTTGTGTGATCAAACTTTGGCGGAGCACTAGCTAAGTTGATGTGAGCTTCCACAGATGAATCACTGATTACCAAAGATACCTATGCCATAGTTAGATCTAGAACAGGTATTAGAAAATTCAATAGAAGAAACGATGGTAGGTTGAACGGCGGATAGAAGCAGCAAATAAAAGCATTAATATGAGAAGAATGATAAAATATGTGTTTTTAAAACTATATAGCAACAAATAGAAATAAATCAATTAATAATGTGCATAAGAAATAAAAGTGCTCATTATTGATCGTGAACTAACGTTAGTGTTCTACTACCACTAACCAATATGTCTGTACAGGTGAATATCGACTTGTGGAAAACAATAGTGTCACACGTCATTAACTATCTTTGCAAAGATTCTATATTGTTAATCTCCGTATTGATGAGAATATAGAAGTAGAACTAAGCAGTTGGCTAACTAAATATCTACTTTAAATGGAAGATTGATGTCAGATTCTGCTTATTGACAATTTTTGAGGTTGAGAAGAAGAAACAAGAATGCTTTGAGTGGCTAACTGAATTCATTTAGAAGAAGTTTATTAATTTCAATGAATATCGAAAAATCATTTTTAGGTATTGAAAATTTAACACGTCGTGCTGTTCGTCTTCGTGTTCTTGATTTAAGTGATTCAAGTTTAATAACTGATAAATCAGTAACAAATGTGATACACAATTGTCTCTACTTAGAACATGTTTCGTTTTCACGTTGTTATGCCATTGCACCAATAGCTTATGCGTATGTATCTCTTGGTGAGCTACTAAAACCGATGATTGTTTTTTTTTGTTCTTCTATCAATAAATTAGATCACTAAAACAGTTACGTCATCTTGTTTCATTGGACATATTCGGCGTTGTTGATGAACGTGGCTTGCAAAAATTACATTCATTACTCGGCGCTTCGATTAGTTTAAATCAACAACGTTTTTCATATGTCGCTCGTCCGACCTATGGTTTACGTCGAACATCTATATGGGGTTTACGAACACGTACATAAATAATATTGAATGAATTTTCTGTGTTTTTCTCTGTATGCGTGAGAGTGTTTTGTAGATCAATTTCAATTGAAATCAATTTGCTTCTTGTTTGTTTTGTATTATACTTCTTTTATTTATAGATAATGTCTAGTGATGCAGAGAAAAAGCGTGAAATTCCTGGTGAATGGCTAGTAATTTATTGATATTCAACAGAAGACTGATCTGTTTTTGTTTCATGTAACTTCTATTCCTAGATTCGACCATGTGAAGAATACAATGATGAATTGAATAATTGTCGTGGTAAATATTCACTGTGTTCTTCAATTCTTTCTGTATTGATTTCTATTTTTATTAGGTTGGCAAGGTCGATTACAACAACGGTATATATTCGGTCAAAAAAAAGATTGTTCACCAATAGCTGATGCATTACATAGTTGTATGTTCTGGTTACAACGAAAAGATGTTCAAGAACTAGTAAAGATGATTTCGTTTTCTTTCTTGATGATAACAATAATTGTTCCTGTTCTATTTGAATAGAAAAAGTTAATAGCTTACGAAGAGGATCGTCAAATTCGACGTAAATTAGCATCAGAAGACAATGATGTATGGCAAGTAAGAACTCAACCACCACCTGATTGGAATGCACCACTACCCGACTGGGCTCGTCAACGAGCTGAATCAATAGGACAACAGAAACCATAATAGTCGAATAAATTTGTTATTTTTCTTTATGAATTTAGTTGTTTTCATCAAAATACGATAAATATAGATGTACGATTCACAGATTCTTTTTTATTTCTATGATGCACCTGACTAAGACTATGAATTATTAACTTTGTATCATATTTTGAATATGATGAGAACAGTCGGCTCTTGTTGTCGCATGAATGTCTTTACTCTCATTTCATGATGTGGAAGAAGTTCTAATCAAAATATTTATTTGTGAGAAAAGTTCACTATCGGTATCGGAGCATTTATTTCATTGAACCTGTGTAAGAACGGCGATCTTCGAATTCAACATGAGTTCGTTCATATTGTTAATTGAAGAAAAAGAAAAAGAACGCGCCTTTTTTTTTATTTAGTTCAGTTGTGTGTTTTCGTCTTGTTCTTGTTCTCTCTCTTGGTTGTTTTTCTTGTCTTGAAAGGAAAGAAATAGAAAACAGTTTTAGCTGAAGCTAACAATATTCAGTATTTTGCCAGTTAAACAACAGTCACTCTCAAACGATCGATCAGTACAACCATTCGAAAAAATTCTCTCTTTCATTTATGAGAAGCTGTCCACTAACTATACTAGAATGTTTGCTAACTAACTAAATAGCAGATAAAACAAATTGTATTTTCATAGAAACGACAAGGAATGAACCACATATGACCCATGTTCTAAGGAAAAAAACACGAATTTCACATTTTTTTATCTAGAAATCATTATAAATAAGCTCAGAGAATAGTTTATTTCACAGTTACATACATTCAACTACATAGTCAATCTATTTTTAGCGAATACAACAAACACTACTTTCGAATTCATACACAGTATACGATAACTGATTAATGTTTTAATGAATAATTTAGGATTAAAAAAAAACAATCTATTTTGGTGACATGATGTGTCGAAGATGGAAACGTTCATCAATATAAAGTGCTTAGGCTCATATCCGACTAATGTCTTTTTTTAATCAACACATCATAAAATGATTGTTGTTGAATACAGAACAATTTCAAGAATAAAAATTTTCATTCATATTTAACGAATTCTAATGATAGAAATCAAGCTTAACTATTCTAATGTTGCTTAACTATATATTGAACAATTATATGCAGCACGAATTCAGTGATTCATGCTTTTTATTCAATGCATATTAAAATCTCTAAAGTTTCAATAATTCGTGCCAGCATTCGTACAGAAATTAGGTCATATGTTGCTTAACATGAGTGAATTGATTATGTTTTCTCGAGTTTCGTTATACAAGATTCTTGCCATTCCTGCAAATAGCAGAGTACATTGAATGAACGACAAGGTACGTCCCATATTTTAACGACCTCTATACATTAATTTCTTATTCGTCTGTGTAAAGCCGTATTTCATAATAGAGGCAATAAATCAGTCAGTATCGATTTGAACTATTTTCAAATAATCATTGTGTTGCATTTGCACCCGTATTAACATTCATTTATCTATGTGTAACCGTTTTTCATATGGTCTTTGCTTGTTTCTTATTTTTTTTTAGATAGTGTGGTCTTATTTTTTAGTATGATGAAAATTACAATTGTTGAATCTATAAATGCAAAGAAAAACACATTTATGAACACAGCAAACAAGAACAAGGCGTGAAATTCGTTAGAAAAGAAATCCAAAGATAAAGCAAAACTTTCGTAAACGATTGAAGCAAAATATCATCAAACAAGAATAAGAAACAATCAACTCATTCTGAACATGATTTGTACGAATGACTTGACCGACAGGATAAATATTCAACCAAATCACAGAACACATTTAAAATTGAAAACAAAAACGACATCGTTCAAGTTCTCAATCATCGAAAACGTCACGATGACGGCCAAGCAGCATCTATTGATATTGTTACTAGAAATCAAAATTATCATTTACAAATAAAATAAATCAAATCGCTATCGTACATCATCATCAACCATAAACGCAGTTCTCCAATGCACTCAAATAAGTAGCTGATTGATCTCAATAAACAAAGTACATTACTGGTTGATATAATACAAAGGGAATATTCTGGCATAACTACTGATACGTTAGTTAATGCAGCTAGTGTTGGGAATAATGAAATACAAAAAAAAACAAAGAAAAACAATACTTGGATTTCAAAGTTACGCTAGATTTCACCTAAAACAAAGTATGATAATTACAAATGAATCAACAAAAATAAACCAATGGAAATGGAAAAGAAAATGCGGAATCTCGAAAGATGATTTGTAAGTCGATTATTTTACGAAAAAAATAACATCATTCTCCCTTTGCAATTCACTGTGCATATTTGATTTGTACTAAAAACAATATCATTAAAAAAAGAAAATCTAAAAACTGTTACATATCTTGAGGGATTACGCAAAAAAAGAGCCATGCGAACAATCAATAATGGACAAAATTTATCTAATATTCATGGAATGAAAAGAAAATTTTTCATGCTGTCTCAGAAGTAAGAGGGTAGTTGAAAGTCATAGACAATAGGTGTAAGTCAGGTACTTCCTCGTTGACAGTATAGCATTCATGCAAATCTTGATATACATTTTCGAATAGATGAACCTGCAAGAAGATTTCTAAGATGATTTTGAATGCTTCTCAAAATGAAGAGATGTTTTTTCCCTATTGCAGCTGATCTATTTTCTTATGTGATCTAGAATTAGCTCAAAAGGAAAATCTTTGGCATCATTCTTATTCGAAGTAAAAATGGAATTAAACAGTTGCCGAAATTCTCAGTTGATATTGTCCTAAGTGAAATAGTACATGCTGTAGTTTAAAAACGGCAGCATAGCCATCTTGTTTACTTACGATCTGCATAGACTCAGTTTTTAGCGAACGATGAATTAGAATTTTATTAATCAACGTTAGTTGATCGAGAAAGTTGTGCATCTTTTTTCAGTATTTTCTTTCAACAAATATGGATAGATGAACGAACTTTGATATTGAATATTAAACGATAGGAAAAGTTCGAAGAATTAAAACAATTTTCGAAGTCGAAAGTCAACTTCTTTAATGACCTCAACGAGTTCACAATTCGTTGTAGGAAATTCGCAGTAAAATTCTACAGTTTGAAAGTGTTTCTCGTGCTTGTTATTCACGATTGGCACGAATACTTCCTGATGTGAGAAGAGTGCAAACATTTTCAAGCTCTAGGAAAACGCTTCTACACTAAAGTTGACAGGCATCTCTCACACTGCATCGACAGTCATTCATGCTGTTAGCTAGTACACTTGTTTCAAGGCGATGGTGTTCATCCAGACAATTTCTACCGACAGTTAGTATCTTTTTTTACAATTTTCAACTGAATAATCGCCATCTATATTTGGCTCGTGCACATTTCTAGTTTGTCTTTAGTGAAGAAAAACTCTTGAGTTATATTAAGACTACAAACTACATGATATGAATGTTTCAGATGATTTAAATGTAGATTTTGATAAAAGTGAGTATCATCATTCTTCTAGTAAGCGTTCGAAAGAATGGGATGTTACCAATGATATTAATACAAAGTCTCAATGGGCAACATAACCTTACAAATTCTACTGAAGCGATAAAAGCAGAATAGAAAAAGGTTAAAGTAACAATAAAAAATTTTAATTTTGAGTCAAATTCTGTGGGTCAAACGATTGACTCAAGTGATAGGAGAATGCTTAATCTCAATGAAGACTGGAATGAGAGTGGTCACTATGTAAAAGATCGTGAAAGTGTGCTAAATGAAACGCTTTCAATACGTTCGTAATCAGAAACTTCAAACCATTCTACCGAATGCATTACAAATAACAGCGTACAACAACCATTCTTACAGTACAAAATAGGTAGAATGGTATGAAAGAAATCGACGTCCCTTAGTTGGCCTGATAATCAGTACTTGTTTTGAATTAATTCAAATCATCTATGGAGTGAAACAGTTACTCACTAGATTTAAATTATTTTCTGGAGAAATATTTTAATAATTATAATATTTACATTTCTATTTCCTATTGAATGAATAATTGAAAGTAAGTTTATGATAGTGTAGAATATTTCATTATTCTTTTTATTTGAATCTAATTGAATATTTAAAAAGAGTTATTGAATTTCATTTTATTTTTACTTTAATATTCTTTCTAGGTATGTTCTATAGACGAAACGAACATGATATTAACATCGACTGCGTTATATTGATTCAAATAATGTTCTATTATGTTTAGTACAATCGATGGTTTCGTCCAATGTTATCAAAGAAAGTATAGATGAACATCAACAAGATGTATGTATGTATACACATGTAAGTCCTTGCAATGATGTATTTACTTTTCTTCACGTTAATCTGAAGATATTGATGAAACTTATTTCGAATAATTTTTCTGAGCAAGGTGACTTAATATTGTTTGATTTTTCTTTTTTTTTAGTATGCTTCCATTTCAATGTAACAAATAAATAATTCTGTGAATACTACAACAAAACTATCTCTGTATTGATCAGAAAAAGTATGTGTTAGCGAATGAATGAAGTCACTCTCGAGTGAGAAGTTTTATGATAGGATTTTAAAACGAGTTACAGCCTACTATGACTGCGATTTGAGATTAGTGATTTATATAGAATCTAAACGAATACGTTTTGTTATGCAAACTGTATGAATTTCGAAAACGAAAACTTTTTCTAATGTATACAATAAAGTCTTCATTTCTCATTCCTTTTCGATTTCTGCTATTCATTATCTTGACTGTATTCTTATAGAATACATGACCATCTAGACTATGAAGAATTTCATTGCCATTCAGTAATGTCTCGACCTATTTGTATATATTATTTATGATTCATGAAGTAATGAGTTTTCCATGACAAAAATTTACTATGAAAACATCTTGTACATATTGATGTCTTCTCTTCAAACACAAACACTGACAATAGTTTTGTTTGTTTTTGTAGCAGAATTTTCAATGGCGATGTGACCAGTTGCAAAACATTACCTAAATTTGATTATTTTATTTATGTAATGAAAGAATTTTGAATCAAAGGATATTTGTGAAATCTTTTATACTGTCATCAGCTTGCCAAAAACCACTATTTCTTACAATAAAAAATTCTTATAAAAAACGATTCATCACCTAGGAAAATTCTTCTATGCATTATTTTAAATGCACAATCTTCATCGTATCTAATGAATCGAAAAGATCTGTATTACTAGTTGTTAATGTTAGTCATTAAGAATTTATCGTATAAAAACAAGGCATAACAACCATCGCATTAATGTTTAGATATCTTCCTGACGATTAAATTTCGTTCAATACAAATGCTTACAGTACGGAAAACGCATCACTTCCTTCATTTGCTATAACCATTCAGCTCCAATCATAATCGGTGTTAATAACGATGTTAATAGCAATTAAGAAGATTGTAATTCAATAAAAAAAAGGTTGACTAGTCTTCGTGTATTGCGCAAGATAACCAATTGAAACTGTTCCCAAATAAAACTGATAAAGTTTTACAATCCATTGGATCAACATAACAAAATTTCAAATTAAATCAATACGAAACTTAACACATAGTCAACAAGCACATTTTACTACTCGTCAAACTGTTAATCAACAGCAACAGAATGCATTACATGAAGAGATTAATGATTGTACTTTGCCTACGTGTGAACATTCATTAGCATCGATTGAATCATCCAATCGATATGATTTACCACCGACAACAGAACATAGAATTCAAGCACAATTTAAAGAATTGTAAATGTGGATCAAAAAAAGTTACAATTGGAAGCAAAATAAAGAGCCTATTATTTTCTGTTTTTTGATGGTTAATATGTGTTTTAAATTCTTAATATCTGTTGCATTGTATACACACTTTTTTTCATGTAAGCAAACATACAATAAAAGAAAAATACAATCGTCTGGTTCAAATAGTTGCTAAAATTTTTTATCGTCTTGGCTTTCCTGTATATACATATATATGATCACGAAAGTAACGGATCGCATTTGAGCAAGCTTATATGATTTACAATCGATTATCATACGAGACAATTTTTTCAACTAAAATCTTACTGGAAAAAAGTTGCTAAATAAACTATCGATCTCTTGCATAGTTCGTACGTTGCAAATGTAATTACTCATCATATACTAAAGTCATCTGTTTCGAATAAAAGGTATCCGTATTATGTGTACCGAACTACGTAGTTGTATTCATTTGTCGTACGAAATAATTGATGATAGTTCAAGAAAACGTACAATAGGAACAGCTAAGTTTTTAAACCATAAAGAATCATTAAATAAAATGTCTAAATTTAATAGTTGAAACGTTATTTCGTATCGTTTTTGTTACATTCAATATTTCATTCAAGAACTTGATGATTTTGTAAAGGTTGCATGATACATTTGTTTTTTGTTCAAGTTTCTTGTTAAATATAAAAGTCTCAATAATGATCGTCTCACAACTAACTCAACTTAAACTGTACTTCTTGTTAATAAATTCGGTTTAACAAATCATTAGTTTCGCAGTGAGTTCTTGAAATGACCAATGATGAATATCACTGAATAACAATAATACCGTTTTAAATGAGTAAATTCTGATCAACATTCAAAAAGAAATATCAGCATAGTTTTTATCAATTTCGACACTGTCTATTACAAATCTGCTCAATTCGATATTGTTCTGAATTAAATACCGATACAAACTCGTAATACACATGACAAAACTTAATTTTGCTTCTTAATATGTACTGCTGTTAATCCTAACAAATAATTTATACTATCTTTTGCTTTGGATAATAACTAGTGTACAATGTAAAACGTAAAAACTACATAAAGATATGACAACAGTAACATAGAAAAACAGTATTTTATCATAGATATAATATTTTTAAAGTGTGAATATATTCATTTTAAAAGCATGAGACTAAAGAATGATGAAAATTAAACTTGCTAGAAACTTTCCACGCTGATTCATACAAGTAATTACAATAATCTTGAAAGTGTGTTGATCTTCTAAATAAGTATCGATTAAGAAAGATATTACTATTGGGGAATATCGTGAAGAAAATCTACATCCCATTATGTCGTACGATCAGTATACGAATCGGTAACATTGTTCAGGTTACTTCATAGACAAAGAAAGTATCCTATAAAAAAAAAAACTTTACAACAAATGTATTTCGATGATTGTCCAAAACATCGCTGTATGTAAGATATCTTCATAGAATGTTTCACTGTATTCATCAACGCGACACTGAAATTCTACAATATTAGAGTCGACAGTAATGGCAATTATGAGAGATCAATTTTCAGAAATTCTTGATAAAAATCTGAGTCATATTTCTGTCTTTTTGATGCAATCAATCATCAAAGAGTTTCCGATGTGATATGCAATCATACAAAAACAAATTTGATTTGCTTCATCGTATCCAATATGAGTATTCTTTGATAAAAAAACAAACATATCAGAGGCACACATATTTTGGATTTGATCTTATGTATAGAAGCTATTTGAAATGTCGTTTGTCGAACTGTATATTAGACACAATATGATAATGGTGCTAAGTTTCGACTGTTAAACAATATTTCTCATGGAAAAATACGTTCATAACTTATGGATGATTGAGAAGCAATAAAAACAAAAAGATTCCAAAATTTTTTCGCAAGAATAATCTTTCATATCGATAATCGAATTTATTATCCTAATGTTTGTAGTGTGTCTATTTGGATGTCACTTATCAAATTTGTATATACAAAGACAACAATTGTGATGTGTTTAGTACTTCAACTTGTCTGATTAATAAAACAACTAAGTATTCATGCCCAAAGGAATCATTTCGATAATCATGTAATGAAAAGAAAAAAAAGAACAACGCTTTCAAGTGGGAGGCACGTCATTTTTGATTGTCATATATTGTCCGTAGGCGAAATCATGTGTTTATCAATTCGATTTAAATATCCGAAATAAAAAAGAATGAAAGAAGGCCAACAATTTTTTTTTCTTTCTTATAATTAACTTAATTCTGAACTTAATATTGATCTAATAAACAAAAATTATCATTAACAAGAAAGAAAATAAGTAACTCACTTGTTTAAAGTCAAATAATCGCCTACATATGTAATATGATGATTTTGATAGATGAGCACAGAAAAAGAATAGAAACTATTCCTTTTTGTTTCTCTCGATTAAAGATCGGAAACGAGAACATAGTAGTATATAAAGCTATTGCAATACATCATTCAACGATCATTATCTCATTTTTTCATGTATTTACTATTTGCATGTTCAGTGTCACTATTCTTTGGCAAGAGAAATTGAACAATTAATAGTAAAAGAATAGTGTACATGCAAAATATGAGATTTCACGATGTCATGTCTATATGTATGTACTCAAATCATTGTTCCTCTGTTTCTTTGATAATATTTCAGATTTGAGCTTCATTTTCACATATTTAATTAATTCTAATCAATCCATTCATAATGATTTCCAATCCATTAACATATGCACTTCTGTTTGCTATGGGTAAGTTGAAACAATATGAAAATACGTAACTATGTACTACTAATTGTTTCCTCATGTTTTTTTTTGAGAAACAAAATAAAAGAGATAGATAATCATAACATTGTTACGTCAACAAGACATAACTAATCGAAAGTTTTCTTTGTTTTGTTTTGTTTTCTCTAAAGGTTTTCTTCTTTTAATTGATTCATTCCAAGCTACACCAATACATAATGATGATGTACCTATTGACAAAACCTATGACGAAGATCTAGATGAAACAAGTCAATCAATTGAAAAACGTACTTTTAGCAACAGTGATATTCCTGATGGTTATGTTGGTATCATGTTGGGTAAACGCCGATTTGAATCACGTGCAATTCGACTTCCAACCGAAGCTATTCTTCTTGGAAAACGTCGATTACCTCACGAAGCTGTTCTCTTAGGAAAACGTGATTTACCTAATGAAGCTATTCTTTTAGGAAAACGTCGAATACCCTATGAAGCCGTGCTCTTAGGCAGACGAGATTTACCCAACGAAGCTATACTTTTGGGAAAACGTGATCTACCTAATGAAGCTATACTTTTGGGAAAACGTGACTTACCTAATGAAGCTGTGCTCTTAGGAAAACGTGATCTACCTAATGAAGGTATTCTTCTTGGCAAAAGACGATAAACAACGATCAATTCCAAATGAAACTATATATTGAAATAGCACATATCCATACAGTGCTTTTTTGAATGTACTTTGAAAACAAAGATATTTAAAAATAAAAATTTGAAAAAAATGTATACCATGTATTCAATTCGAAATTTTTATTTGTCATGATTGATCGAAAAACGAAACAAGATCGCGCTACGACATAGTTTTTCATGTAGACAATAGAGTAAGATGTCATAGACTGTAATCTTCTAACTTTAACGAAATATAGAGACCCTAGTTTTATATCTTTTACGTACATGAAAATCATGATTCCTTCTTATGGCTGCGATAAAAACAAATAATTTCAAATAGAGTAAACATTTCATGCAAATTTTTATGGTAAAATAAATGTATAAAAATAAATTTTTGTATTCGTTGATGTATGATCGAAATTCGATAAAATTAACGGCGAAGTTGTTCTTTCTGAAATCAATTCTAATAAAGAAATATATTTAGATTGATACTAATAGATATGAGAGTTCGATGCTTTGGATGTTTTATGTTACGTATATGTATTTTCCAGTCTGCATGATCTACAAACAAGTGATGCTGTTCCGACATGTTTGCTAAAATACAGTAAATATATGTATTCTACGATGACTTTGACTTGGATTAAGAATGTTGAGAAATTTCCGTGTGCAAAAATTCAATTAGACATATGCTTCATATTGCTTATTGGGTTGCATTTTTTGCAATTTTAGGATTTGAAAAAACGATGTAAAAGTCACAAGTATGTCGATGATTTCATGCCTTTCATGATACATTGATATTTTTCCAATATTTCACGTGAACTAAGAAGCAAACTGATATTCGTAGGTATTATTTTAGTTTTTCGTATTCGTTTAGTGAAGTTCAATATGAATTTGAAATTCTAGGCAAATCGAGTTAAAATAGATATTTTTTCTTGATTTGAATTTGTACACAATCTGAACGTGCACAAAAACAATTTTTCTGACTAATGATTAATTGCCAAAATTATAAACAACAATGATATTGGCATCGAACTTCAGAATAGATATTTGTATTTAGAGTTTTAATTTTGTTTTGAAAGTATAAACATATCAGTACAGCACTACTAATAACTCAGTATTCAAAAAATCAGAATGTATACTTAATAAAAATTATTTATTAGTACAATTTAATACTACAAGCATCCCATGACAGTTCTATTATTTGATGATAACCACATTTATGTCATAAATTGACTTGACTCCATTTATTAAAAACAAGGATTGTATGCACAATTGATTTCCATTGATAAAAACAAGACATTGTACTCAGATAGTTTCGTATGATGTTAACTGTGATGACGATTAATACTTATGTTCCATTTTGACTTGTAACAGATTATGATCGAGTACTTGTATGGGTATCAATCATTCATTTCTTGAGAAATGAGCTATTTTAATCCAACAGAATCATTCTAGATATGTGACAATATCCAGTTCTTTGAAAGTGAGCTGTGCTGAAATATCTACATTGAACTATAGTTCTTTTCAGGCTATTGAAATAGTGAATAGCTAATCAGAATGATGACATATTACGATCATCACTATGCGTACATCATAGAAATCGAATATTTTCCAACTTCGAAATCTAGTATTATTGATAGTTGTCGTTTCTGATTACACAAACAATGATATTCGGTTAACAACTAACTTTTTTTTAACGGTGATCACATAAAATTGCAAGCTGTTTGTTGTTATTCTAAATGTTGTAAAATACTAACGATGACACTTCGAGAATAGACTATAAGTAATTCTCTTGCCTCGTTTAAACTAGTTTGAAAAACTTCAAGCAAGAAACTTTTACGATGTAGAAATTTGAAAATTGTATTAATTCTCACCGAATATCACATATTCGTAATTATGCCTTTATATTACATATACATAAGTAGCGACATAACTAGAATATTTCCCGACACTTTTGATTACAAGTAACTTGCATTGTTTGAAGGTTGAATGCAAAAAAAGAACAAGTTCACCTATGAAATAGTCATAGAAGCAATTAACTAGCTTTAATTACTTTCTATGAAACAAGCTGAGATGTTTTTAAAGTACACGCATATGTATATATACATTTTTTCATGCAATAGAATTGCCTTATTCATTGAATTGTCTACAGTGTGTGCGAGAAGTATTTTTAATATTGTCAAGAATCTTCAAAGTTGAAAAATTTTCAAAAATATTATTCAAAAAAGTATCACTGACATAATGATGTCGCGCAGATGCTTATAATTCCTTCATCTAAAAAGCAAATCCTTGTAGCCTTCGGGAATCAGAGAATTTTGTTTTTTTTTCTCGAACGCCTTATACAAGCTTGACATTATAATGACATCCATCAATGATCTCACGTAACGAGCATCAGAATATCGGAGCGTGGCACCTTTTGGGAGCAAATAAGAATGAGTAATTGTTGTGTACTCAAAGGAAAAAAGTTCTTTAGAAAAACGCCTATGACAAGATAGACCCATTTTGCAACTTGTCTCAACAGTTTGCTTGGCATGTCAAGAAAAACAATTGATTGGAAAAAATGCCATTGCTCTCAGCACAAAGTTTTATGGGGTACAAGTACCCGATGTAGATTGTATGCAAAAGAATCTCTGTTCGAATATATGTATGCGGTTGATGTTCCCAACTCAGTATATTCGTATGTAATGAGACAATTCGTTCTGTAAACATGATGGCGCTAGACATCATTGTTGCAAAATTCAGTAGAGATGCCACTATTGTATCAAAGGAAAAAGGAAAGAAAAGAAAAATGAATGAAAACCTCTTTTGGTGTTCACAGTTACCAGTTGAATAATGGCCATCATAGAAGCATCTGTAACATTTTTTTTGTCATTTAAGCACACAAATCAAACATTTTCTTTTTCTTCATTTCTCTATTATTATTTTAGGCTATTTATTTTATAAATATAACAAAAATTTCTGTGTTTTTAGTATTTTTTTTTTCTAGATTACTAGTATATCTTTTGTATTCTTCTATGTAGACTGTTGTAACTTGTATCATCAATTAATTTAACGATTCATTATCAAGAACACTTTGATTAAATCAGTAGTTTACTCGAAATGTACCAATAACTATTTATTAGCTATTGCACAACTTTCATCAATCATAATAATAATAATCATCATCATCATAAAATCACAGGTATGTCACAAGAATTATGTCGATAATCATAAATGTGATAAGAATTTAGTGGATAATTATCGCGCGCAAATAGATTCATGCATTTTGATCACTCTCGCAAGAAATCAACATATCGAACGTGTGAGAACGACCAAAGTTGTTACCTTATTTTTATTGAGGACATCAATAAAAGAAGATATGCTCACCTACTGATTTGAAAGAGAGTTAAGAGAGGAAAAAATTATTCTTGCTATTTTCTTTTCTTTGTACACTATTGACTCAATACGATGACGACTTTGAGATGTTGGTATACTAATCGTATTTTATTGTTTGTTTCTCCCTATCGTTCGTTGTCGATAGTGAGCCGAGTGCATGCGTTTATTGAATTGGCACGTTGAAATTGTTGTGCGTACGATGAGCGATGATGTCCCAACAATCACTACTCCTACTGTTGAGTTGCGTCAGAGTATCTCTACTGATAGTGGTGATGTTCTCTTTCTTCTTGTTTAGTTACTGAAGGATAATCAAGATGAGCGATTAGTAAAATATAATCTTCGATTTTATCGATTTACATTCATCCTCGACGTCGAGGAAACGAAAGCTAGTAGGTATGGATGTCATTTTCTATGATTGTACTAAGTTTTTAAATCAATATTATTTACGAACATTGAAATTATGTTTTTGTTCCTTCGTTTTAATCACTAATGGCAATTTTTCATAAAATAATTTGAAAAAAAAAATCACTTGTGCTACAGTCTACAAATTTTGTAAGGAAAAAAAATCCTATAACAAATTTTTCTTTTTTTTTTGTTTTAATTTTATATTTTGTTTCTTCTTGTTGCTATACTTGAAAATAACCTTGCTGTTATTAAGTACAGCACTTCTCGGAAGAAATTCGAAGGCTATTGTTGAAAAAAAATAACAGTGTATGAGAATCAAAGAAGAAAAATAAAGAATTTTGAGATAAGACGACACATGATGAGGGTACGAAGCATTTTCGTCACGAACTCTCGAAAAAAGAAACTCAGATTATGTATACCTTTTCTTTTACTTTTTCTTATGAAGAAAAAGAAAAGAAACATGCTGCTACTGTGTTCGTCTCGAATAGAGGCGGGGGGAAACTGGACCATGGAAGACCTTGATGAACACGCGCTACCTCTTCATCTTTGCCAGTATGTGGTTTCTATTCATCAAACTCTTTTCTTTTTCTCTCTTTGCCTGAATTTCGGCATACTCATCGTTTGCAGAAATGCACTGAATTCAGAAGACGAAAGAGAGAATGCAAGTGTCCTGTTCTGTTGCTCGCCGTTATTGTCGCTGTTTTTAATCACATTTTACAAATGCGATTCTCACCTCTTCCCTCGTCTCTTTTCTCCCTTTTCTCTCTTTTTTAGTTTTTTGTTGATTTGTATTTATTTCCAACACACATGCAAACAAAAAGAAAAAAAAAACAACAGTAGACTGTTGACCTTGCTTCAAAACTGACACATTATTGTATTTTTTTTACAAAATTAAATACTATTGAACAGGTACGTTAAAAAATAAACGAATTGTCGAGAAAATTTACTCGCAATCAAGACGAAAGAAAAGAAAAAGAAGAAATTCTTGAGGAAATTTTTTTTTAACACTAATATTAAAAACAAGAGAAAGGAAAACACACTAGTAATATGATGACAGCGCTCAAAGAAACCCATCGGGAAGAGAAAAATAAGTTACAGAATTCATTTTATGCTATGTTGAATAAAAGAAAATACTTGAGAAAAAATAGAAAAAAAGAAAAAAAAATCACCACCAACCGTCGCAGTATCTTTCCATCTGTTGTTGATTTTGAGTAACAGAAATCAAAAGTTTAACTTCACTTTTCTTTGCATTTTAGTTATTGTTTCTTCATAATCAATAGCTAATACGGGGAACGCAAACGATTCAATGTATGATTACCAATCGCAAACGAGCCTGCCGCCGATTCGGGCTCGTCAACAACGTCCATCAGGCGTACAAGTACAGCAACTGTACGAAAGTAGTCCTGTGCTAGCTGCTCTAACACATCATCCAACAGCACAATATGCATCACATAAACTTCAGCATGGGGAGGCGTCTACACTTGCCAATGGAAATTCTACAACAGTGAATAATAACAATGGAACAGCGAATGGTTACCATAATCATCATACTACTGCTAATAATAGTAACCAGCATCATCGTAATAGTGTAACGCAAGCAATTGTTCAACAAAATACATCCGAACAATCGATGCGTAAAAGTCCGAGCGTCGATAGTATGTTGAGTATGCGTTCATCATCTCAACAACGACGTTCAACGAATGTACTCGATCCCGATGCTGCCATGAAAACATATATGTCGAAATTGACAGCTTATGAAAGACATGAAATATTTTCCTATCCACAGATTTATTTCGTTGGACAAAACGCACGTAAACGACAAGGAGTTGGTGGCGGTCCTAATAATGGTAAGAATATGACATTGAATTTTTCTTTTATAAAATCTTCTTGCATCTTATTTTCTTTTAAACATTTGAATGCATTTATTTAGATATAAAAATATAGGAAAGTAAATTTTCATCTTATATAGTTTAGTTGTAAAAACTGTTTTCGTATTACTAAAAGATAATAGGTACATAATTAGATTCCATGTCTTTTGTTGTTGTTTTATTTTAAAGTTTTAATCGTGAAAGTTTCTCTTCTGTTTATGAATAGTATATAGATAACACGAGGTAGATTAAATTGTGATTAATCAAACAAACACGATTTCATTCCGTTCGTAACAGTCTTAGACTTGAACATTCTTTTCGAATGACTAACTCTTGAATCTATTCATTGAAGAAAGATATGTCAAAACCTTAATAGAACAAATTCATATAGCAGAATTTTTAAAATTTGCATCGTATTCACCAATGATCCGGTATCTAAATACTTGGCGGTGTCAATGATTTTCGCTGTATATTCTTAAGCCAAGAGAATAATGATTAAGTCATACATATTTTTTGATAAGAGTATTCGTTTGTAGTCCAGGGACATATGGTGGCTAAGCTTCTCGATTTTGGCTAGTGACAAGTCATCCAAGTACGTTTAACTTCAAGGTAACTTTGCAAAGAAATATCGTCAACGTTTATCAAACGAGTAGTGAAATAAAAAATCAGCAATAAATCTCTCGGTGAAATGACTTGACTTAAAAAAGATTGTGAATCCATCATGCTCGTTGTCATATAAGCACTTACCTCGAAACATTTTGCCTCGTCGACGCATCCATACTGAAACTAGAGACAACTGTTCTCCAATATAAATATGACATAATTTCGTATTGCTTTACTTAGAAAATTCAGGTGTGTCAAGAAATAACATTTTTTAAGCTATACTGATCTTCGGATAAGAAAACTCTGATTCTCATGTAGAGTTTAACCAGTACTTGTTTGATATTAATGTTTATTACATTATAGTCTTATACTTCGAAAAAACAGCTGTTTAACATCGCACGCTTTTTTAAAGCTCTAGTGCAAAGTTGAAAATCTTTATCAACTACTAGATATACAAATAAAACCTTTATAATTTGCAGTGATTCTTGCCGTCGAATATTTTATTTGATCAAACTTTAAATTTACGAAACCATCTTGAAAAGATCTACAGTCATCAATTAAAAACTAACTGAATTGGTCTTAAGTAAAAAGAAAGAGAGGAAAGACTCATAGATGCACATCTTTTTAGGTTTTCTTCAAAATTGAATGCTATGAAATTTATTTCAAAGAATGCATTGCCATTCTCATGAATTTCCTCATTAGAAGAAAAATTTGTAAGAATGATCCGAACCACCATCAAAAGCAGAACAAAAATAGCTATCAAGCAAGCCATGTAATAATACTGTGACATTGCTAATCAATTCTATGGAACGGTCTTTTCATTTCCATCTATAATAAAAACGAAGACTTATAAATATGATTTCTTTTTTCTTTTATTAGCTCATGTTTAAAAAAAGGAGAAAGAATCATTAGAAATATTCATTTTCGTCATTCATTTTTGTGTCTTGTATTTGAATTTGTATATTGAATTGAGAAAAAAAGAGCTAATTAATCTTTATCACGTTTTTCTTTTTTCTTTAATTTTAGGCAATTACGATGATGAAAATGCTTCTTATATTGCTGTTCAACATGATCACATAGCCTATCGTATGTGTTAAGTAGCTTGATTAACCAATAAAGGAATATCGTTATTTTTTCCTCTAAATCAGGTTATGAAGTTTTGAAAATTCTTGGTAAAGGCTCATTTGGTCTTGTCGTAAAATGTTATGATCATAAAACTGGTCAACAAGTAGCCTTGAAAATAGTTCGTAATGAAAAACGTTTTCATCGTCAAGCCCAAGAAGAAATTCGTATACTTGAACATTTACGAAAGCAAGATCGTGATAATACATTTAATGTTATTCATCTGTTCGAATGGTTTCAATTTCGAAATCATATATGCATTACATTCGAATTACTTTCAATGAATCTTTATGAGTAAAAGAAAATTACAGATAAAAATATCTTTTTTTTCTCTTCTTTATCATGTCTAATTCATAGATTAATTAAGAAAAATCGCTTTCAAGGTTTCAGTTTACAACTTGTTAGAAAATTTGCACATAGTATATTACAATGTCTTGATGCATTATATAGAAATAAGATTATACATTGTGGTGAGTAGAAAATTTTCTTCGTTGCCATGTATTTTTTTAAATAATAATTCTTGAAATTATTACATTTGAAGATCTTAAACCTGAAAATATATTATTAAAACAACAAGGCAGAAGTGGTATTAAAGGTAGAAATTATTGGCTAAGTGTTTCGTCAATTATGATTTATTGTTTTTTTTACCTCTTTTACATAGTAATCGATTTTGGATCAAGTTGTTTTGAACATCAACGCGTCTATACATACATACAATCGAGATTTTATCGAGCACCAGAAATTATTCTTGGAGCTAAATACGGTTTGAGAAACATATAGATATATATGAATATGAAGAAATGCATATAATTATCGTTAATTATATTTAACATAGGTTTACCAATTGACATGTGGAGTCTTGGATGCATATTAAGTGAATTGCTTACTGGCATGCCTTTATTTCCTGGTGAGGATGAAGCTGATCAATTAAGTTGTATAATCGAATTAGTTGGAATGCCTAGTCAAAAAGTACTTGATGCATCAAAACGAGCTAGAAACTTTATTAGTTCAAAAGGGCATCCACGCTATTGTACATTAACAACATTACCCGATGGAACAACAGTTCTTCAAGGCGGTAACGTTAATTTTTTTAACATGAATATTAAAATTCTATTCTGTGTTTTTTTTTAATATTAGGTCGTTCGAAACGTGGAAAACTTCGTGGACCACCGGCCAGCAAAGAATGGACACAAGCATTGAAAAATTGTGATGATCCATTGTTTATTGATTTTCTTAAACGCTGTCTTGAATGGGATCCACAAGTACGATTAACACCCGCACAAGCCTTGAGGTAAGAAAATAGATTATTTTGAATTAAAAAAATAACATATATATATATATATATGTATTTAACTTATTCTTTGATGCATGCCAAAGAAATTACACGAGTTCTCTGGAAAGTGACACCCTTTTTCAAATCACGTATATATTTTTAATCATTAGAATCTGTCACATATAGATGAGATCTGTAATAGTTAATATATCCTGAGGGATTAAATCCACGGTAGAAAGGTTAAGCCAATTTCATCCTATACGATATGCATCTCAAACTTTGAAAATAGGTTAATAGAATCTTTCTGAAAACGACTTACGTCGAAATCATCATGGAAAAACTCTATTTAATTAAAAATCAGCATTCACTTGCTTTTGAACTGACTGATTTCATTACACAATAATGTTTCATTTAGTTCAGCAAGCTATGGAAACAAAAATTTGCATCATCATGATTGAAACGTTATTTTTAACTTCAGTACATGTTAACTATCGGATGACAGGTTTCTGTTAACTTAGACAAATACAGTTTCAATTTATTTTCGATTCTAAAATATCTATTCGTTGAAATCTAAAACTACTTAGAGAACACAATTTAATAGAATCGATGAGCTTGTGCTGAAGATGCACGATGAGGATATTCATTGAGGCCAAAACATTGATTGCTTCTAATTCTAACTGTCCGGCGGCAATGCTTATGATCATAGTTAACAGGCAAATGCATTTATTAAAAATGTCATCATGAAAAAGAACACTTCACCTGGAGAATAGTTTTTTGTGTCCTTACTTTTCTGTAGACAATCGGACAAACAAGAGCTAATTATAGATAGAAAACAATACTGTTTGAATGACTTGTTTCGTATTCGAAATTCTACTTATATAGATCATAGAACATATCAAAACAACGAACATCATAAATTCTTGCATTATCTAATCGAACTGAAAATTCAGCATTTATTTGTTTAAATGAAATCAAAAGTCACATATATTTCGATTAAGTTGAATCATTTAAATTTTTCTCTAAACTATTTAGACATTCATGGCTTCGCCGTCGTTTACCAAAACCTCCATCTGAAGCACCTCCACCAAATCGACCATCTGCAGTACTTCGTCATCATCATTTAGTTGCTGTGCAACAAACACAACAACAAACATCCAATGGAGATAGAAGTACCATGGCTGGTCAATTAAACAGTGGCATGGGTAATACGAATGGAATTTATACCAATCATCATCATCAACAACAAATATACAATTCAACTAATAATATGCCATCAAAAACATACTCGTCAACAAATGAACTTAATCGACATCAAAAATTGCCGCATATCGGTGGCGTTCAACTTAATTCTATTATCGATTAATAGCAACCAATTACTGTTCATCTTCAATTGTTTTCCTTTTTTCTTTCTTATAGTGTGATGTGTGGTGGTGTTTTTTTTCTTCTTTTCTCTTTGTTGATCTTGCTTCGAACTTATTTTTTTCATTTTCCATAATGCACACTCAACATGTTATTTTTGGTTTTTTCCTTTCCCACCAATACTGTCAGATTTCATGTTTTTTTCTCCATCCGTCCATCGAGATATCAAAAAAAAACACAAGCCATAAAAAAAAACTTTTTGTTTTCTTTGCTAAATATTAGTTACTCTAATGAATGTCCCGCGTGAGAGATTTCTTTTGATTCTAGTGAAAAGTTTGTCTGTGAATGAGAATGGATAATAATCGTGTGTTGTTTATCTTCTCTCGATGAAATCTCTAGTATAAATAATTTATTTTTCGTGTCTTTCTTTTATCTCTTTCCTATTCAATCCATTTAACATTTCATAGAAACATTCATTTTTTTCTGTTCCTTGTCCTTATTTTGTATCGGAACAACAAAGAAAATTTTTACTATATTTTATTTTATTTTTTGTTTGCAAAATGAAAATCATTTCACGTACATAATCATGCATACATATATGTATATATATATGTATATGAACAATCTATAATTGCGAATAATATGAAGAAAAACGAAACAGTGTGATATCAATTTTTCCTTGTCTATATATGTGCTCTTGTTTGTTTTGAATTTCTTTCTTTTTTTTTTAACTTTATTTTCTTCTTACTGAACAAACAAACATGAAATTCTGTTCGTTCTCTTTTTCATTCATGCTTTTATAATGAAAAACAGTGAAGATTGTATTTGTATATGAAGATTTAATACTTGAAGAAAAATTACCAATCAATAAAAGAAAATAATGAATGACTTATTAACTATAGTCAATTTGATTGAAACTAATTGAGAACAGGTTTTTGTCAAGCTGCATGGATCTATAATTCACGATGCATCTTTCCAGTACGAAGTTTGAACAGTTATGAATTGATGTATGGTAGAGCGAGATTACGACGACGCAGTTAAAAAAATTGATTAAAACTTTGCTTCTCCATCATACATTGCACAACATGCATGAAAAAGAGTTTATGTTTTCTATGGGCTATCTAAGCATGTACAATCATCTAATCTTGCATGTTTGTTATCACAATTGATGGTATGATTCATGACGCACACATGTATTTATCTCAAGCTGCCTTTGTAGAAAAACAGCTAATCCATGATAAAACTATACTAGGTTTTCATTGATTTCATTGTTGTGTTTGGCAATTGATAAAATAAGCTACAATATGAAATATAAATATATCTAAGTATGGAGTCAACATCAAATGACTCAATTAGTATCAACTTTCTACTGAAATGAAGTGTAGTTGATAGGAAAAAGTGAGAAGATGATCATAAATTTTCAATCTGATAAGAATAGCAATAGTTAAAAAGAACAAAAACACTACACATAACAGAAAGAAGTGAAAAATTTCTTCTCATACACAGAAATACATTTACAAATAAAAATCTTCCAATCAAAAAATTGAAATCACTATGAACATATAAGTTTTGTATTTAATCCCAGTAAAAATAATTAAACTTCATTGAAGTTCATTTTAAACATGACTCGATTGATTTCAATCTATTGCAGATTTTTGGAATGGTAACAATCCAAATTCTGACAAGTAATGTATTGAAATTCATCAATTCTATTTTCTCTTTCGAAAACGAGTTTAGTGCTTACAATTGAGTCGTGTTGTATCAAATGAATGCATTTTCATCAATGAAACCTACGTAACTAAGTGAATCAATTTGAATCTTAGATTATCATTTTCATGACAATTGATATAGATATGATTGAGTATTGCACCTTACATTGGAATTTATAAAGACTACTATTGTTTCATTCTAGGGTCTTATCTAAATTCATTGTACAGTTTCATTTATCGATTTTGATTACAATCCAAGATGATCTTATTCAGTAGCACAACCATACGTCAGAAAATTAGAGTCAGTCGAATTACAAATAATTAAGTACCTATCAAGCAAACACAAAACCTATGAGACACCAAATCAAAAACTAAATCACTGAAGAAAAGAAAATTTTTCAACTCAGTAGAAACATATTTGTATGATCGAAATTCCTCGGTTGTATACAATGCATATCAGATTTTTGATGTACTCTATTATTTTTGACCAACATTTTATTTGTATTACCATCAGTTATCGAACCGTACGAGTCCGTCAAGACTGTGAGGTGGGAACAGTTGCACCACTACCGTTTGACTATATTACAACTCACTTACAACTTCTCGAGTTTACAACGGATAGGTCAAATAAATATAAATAGTTGTTGACGCATACATCTATTCCTATAACATTTGTATGACATACTCGTTACTGTAAGTATGAACGTCAGAAATTATTTTTATTATTATTTTTTAAATATCAAAATTTCTTCGTTCCTGCATATTTAAATGAATGATTTTAAACGAAATTTTGCCTGTCTTCGAGTTGAGTATGACTTAATGATAGTTTAGTTTTCACTATGGTAATCTTGATATGGCAATTCTAATCTGGCAAAACTATTTACAGTACTATTTACATCCAATGAACATCGAATGTGTGACCATCCCACTCGTTGAAGAGGCTTTTGAAGCGGTACTGATCGCCATCATTGGCATTTTACAACAATTATAAATTTCTTCCACTGTTCCCACCTTTTTTTTCAAGTGCTGTACACGTCTCTGGTTATCATTTGTACAATAACCTCATCGCAACGATATTGGCTGTAGACTGGTTATCTGTTTTTTACGTGTATTGCAGCTCAACATCGAAAAAAAGCTTATCATCGATGAAATATTGAGAATGAGAACATTAGAATATTTACTTGATAATTGAAAGAGCTCTACAAGCAAGCATCTACTATTCCTATTATTTCTTTTAAGATTTGCATAAAATCAATGGACAACAAATCTTTTGAAAGTAGATGATTCTTTGAACTATGTACGAGAGAAGAAAAAAGCAATACTGCATAAAAGATGTTGTTTCAATGAAAAAAGCAAGAATAAGAATGCACTGAAATCTAAACATTACTGTTCTTCAGTTAATTGACATATTAATGATGAATAAAAGTAAAATAAATCACGATTTTTGTTAAGTTCATTTTTGTCTTTAAATATAATTTAAGCTATTGATATTTGAACTTAAACAGGATTTATTGGTGTGGCGACGGTGGTTTTCTTTTCAATATAACCGTATAAACTATTGCCGCTGCAATTGAACCACTCAATGGTCCAATCCAATATATCCAATGATTTTTCCATGAATTCATTACTGTAGCAGGACCAAAGGATCGAGCGGGATTCATTGCAGCACCTGTAAATGGTCCGGCGAATAAACATCCTATGATTACAGTTAAGCCAACAGCTATAGCTTTTGAACCACCAATATCATCACGTTGTTTATCACAAATAGCATGTACAGTATAGCATAAAACAAAAGTAGCTATAAACTCAGCTAAGCATGCCTGCGTATTAGATACACCTTCAGCTATCATTGTCAAACCTAAAGTACCTTGGGCAGGTTCTGGTATAAGTATTCTTAGTACAAGTGAACCACAACTTGCACCAAGCAACTGCACACCAATATAGCATAATCCTCGGAGAAAATCGATTTCGCATGCAACAAGAAATGAGACTGTAACAGCTGGATTAACATGGGCTCCACTTGCATGACCAAAGCCAACGATAATGGTCGCAAGTGTAAAACCAGATACAAGAGCACCATGTAGATCAGGTACAGGTTGGGATTTGGAGAATAAACCAATAGATGATGCTATTAATACTAGTAACATTGTGCCAAAAAATTCACTGAATAATGCTTGATAGAATGCTAGTGTTTTTAACTGAGAAACAGCAAATAATTTATCAGACATTTTTATTTTCTTTGAATCATTAGATGTAGATCGAATAATATGCTCATCAGGTATCTTATCGTCAACGCGTGAAAAACCTGTTTTAGGATTATGATATTTAAAAGTATTACTATGGCTTGAAACTTTTCGGATTGAAGATGATTCTATTAATGGAATTTGCACTTCCATTGGCATCGTATGACTATCCAGGCTTGGAGCTGGAACGAAATCTTCTGTCATGATTGACAATTGTTTAGGAAGAAGAAAATCTGAAATGTGAGAAAAAAAGATACCAGTTATGTACTTTCATAGCATGTACCATGTGTTCACTATGATAAAATAGTCTTACCTATGATTCATGTTAATCATGTAAGGAAAATGTTTTCCTCACACATTCTACATCTATTAATAATATCTCTAATATTTTATGTCAAATGAATAAACTGACTGTTTTTCTACTCATTAAACGTGTGAAGGCAAAAAAGCGATTGATGATAAATAATTTTTGAAGTTCTTTTTATGACTAACATAATTTTACTATCAATATGTACTTCCATATCTTGTGCTTGTAAAATTTCGACGTCTGCCAAACTTATCGCATCATTTTCAAATTGTACTAAGAACACAAGTTAAATGCAGAAATAGAAAATGTTTGTAAGGTTAATTATCATGTCATCTATTAAGCCTTGTCAATATTTTCGCTTTGAAGTTATTATTAAAATCGTTGTTTCTTTACGTATTATCACTTTAAAATCGTCAAATAAATGAGCTAAGCCAGTACGAGCTTAGTTTGGTATTTGGCGATCATTATGATTTCCTTCTGTAAAAATACTTACGAGTAATAAGAAAAAATCATGAATAGATTCATGAAGACAAGCTCTTCAATTGTTAATAATTATTTATTCTCGTCCATCATATGTTGGTTTGTAGTCAATACAGAAAGAAAGACGAAACCGGAATATATTTTTATTTTGTTTTGTATGATTGGAAAATAGATACCTAATGAAACTTTTTTAGTTTTTAATATTCATTTGATTCGATCTTGTAATGCTTATGTTTCATTTATTTACATGCTTTAATGCGCTACATAGGCACGTAACAGAAAAACACTGACTAATAAATTGCTTGACTTCACGTACAAAATAGATCATAAATAGTGAAAAACGATCAAGATTTTGGCTAAAAATATTTCGATTCAATTATAAAGACAATATTTTTCTTGTTACTAGCCTAACTTTGTGTACGAGTAGCTTAGTTGTGAGACCAGAATTTCTGTCCACGGAACTTACGGATGGGGCCAAAAAAGACCTCATGATCCAAGAAACGATTTAATCTTTTCTGATTAATTGCTAATTATTATAGCGCTGAGCAGGACGGCCTAGTGCTTTGCCGTCTGTTTGATTTCCAATTATAAATAGTTTGAGATAGTTCTTATTTCCCGTACAAAATATCTCCAAGAACAAAAGTGTAGTCTTAATAGGAGGACTACCAAGTGATGTTCCTCCTTTGGTCTATTGCCTTATATTTTTTAATTACAAATGTGTTTATCTTTTTCTAGCAAGATCATTTTGTTTTATTCAAAATAAAACAAAAATCTATGGATAAGTAATACGTTCAAAAAAAGAAATTTAAGATAAAGGACAAAAGTCTGACTCAATTTTATTTTATTGTTCGACTGATTCTACTCGTTTTTGCTCATTCCATATGCAGTTGCCCTTAGCGGATAAATACGATGTTTTCGTTTTTCTGTATTGTCAGTTACTGTTGCTATTGGTAACAATATTGATGCTTGAAAACATGCTGTTGCAAAACAGTGTGACTGAGAAGCGTCTACTACATAGAAACTTGAACTGCTGAGAAATGTCTTAGCAGGTTAATTCTAAAACACTGAAAACAGCTCCTTGAAAAGATATCCCTTATTCTATCAAGTACAAGATGATATTTGTGTTCATGCATCCCCGATATTGTGCATTTCCAACTAGTTATTTTCAGTCATCTAATCATAATTTGAACAATGGATTGTCCTAATTGAAACTTATCAACTACGCAGTCCATATTGCATTTCTGTCTACTCAGATAGAAAGCCATCGCTCCAAATGCAATTTACTGAGCAGGATACTGTAATTATAGTATGATCTAAATTCATCCTGTACGGTACTGCGTCGTCCTGCTCAACACTATGATAATTAACAATTAATTAAAAAAAATAATATTTTTTTTGGATCGTGAGGTCATTTTCGGGCCGGCCTGAAAATTCTATCGGCTAAAATTCGTGTAACCCGAACGAATTCAATTCCATCAATAAATCTCTAGATAATGTCTATTCTTCATTAATTCTAACCGCAGGTTCGTATTCAGTCAACTGATATACTTTGGTGTAGCATCAGGATCTACGCAAAAGTCAATGCCTCGGGAAAACGATGTCAACTAATTTAGATCCTTCATCGATATTATCATGCATGAATTTGCATATGAATAGTGCTTACTTAAAAATACTAAATATTCTAACCATTTATGTTTTCATGGAGTAGTTGAAGGATCTGAAATTTCTATGCATATCAATGTGTTATCATTCACAGAGAGTAATTATATATTTTTCCTTTTTATCCTATGCTAAGACCGAACATTTATCTAGAGTCTGTTCATCTAGGTCGTTCATCGAGAAGAAAAAAATTGTCGACATGTAAACATGCATGCACACTTCCAAGGACTTTCAGTTGTTCTATAAATTGTCTTTTTGTTTCGTATAATTTGTAAACTGAATCTAACAAACAGTGGATGATAACAATTGCCTTATTTTCACAGTAATTTATAAAACTGAACGTCTAGATGAGCAGGAGAAATCAGTGACAGATCTATCAATTTCAGCATAGAAACTATGTAGTTCTTGTCACTGCGTTTAGACCAGAGATAGGATCGACTCATTCTTGAAAATTTTCTGCTGATGGGAAAATTATAAAGATTCGAACATTGTTGATCGATAAAATCTTATAGATCATTTTGTATGAAGTCTATCTGTATGATAAACAAATGACATTATTTTTATGTGCTACCTATAAATAAATCAACGAAAAATTGATTAATGCACCTACTAGGAATATCAAAAGATATTTTGACTAGAGCAGTATTAATCAAGAAAACAAAACTATGATCTCTTTAATCGAGTCATACGAGGAAGATTCATATTTTCTTAAGTTTTGTAGTAAACTATCATTCATCCTTTCAAACGAACATATATAGCGAAGGTATGACCAACAGGACGAATGATAAAAAATTCTATTGGATACAAGGTTTTTTCTTATCTCTAGACAAGGAATAAATTAAGTTTTTAAAGTAAATATTGATTCTTTCTGTACTCATTTATTTTGAAATCAAATGTATACGGCGAACAACGAATATCAGTACAATATGTAGATAATGATCAATATTTCGATAGAGAAAACGTTTATATTTTTCGATGCTTATCCAACGTTCTAGTATACTTACCGTATTTTCAATATACACATCAAACAAATTATACATGGCAAAACCAAAAATATTTGATGGCCTCCGTTCTGTTATCATTTGATATAATCAAGATACCGCAAATAGAGAGTGCTTCATTTCGAAAGCATACCTGAAATATGTTGTATTGCAATTTTTTTCTCAATCTACCGCACTTATATCCGAAGAGAGTGAATATGATCGAAAAGAAGAGAACAAGAAATATGATGATTAGCTGTGAGCTAAAGGGATATTTTCTGCCTTCTTTTTTGATAATTGCCATCTTGCAAATTCCTACTTGACTTAAGTGATTATGTTGTTTTTCTCGCGTCGAAATCTTCATGTAAATATTCTTAACCATTACCTACCTTATTATTGCTCGTTTTAAATTTCATCGGTACATACCATTTTGATTTTCGTGTGACAAATGAGACAAACAGAAAATGAAAGACACCTCGCATAAAACAAAATATTTTTGTTTTGCATCAGAAATGATGAGCTTAATTTTAGCCATCGAAATTATTTTAACTAATTATCAATGCATTCTTTGTTTTTGTTCATAAAGATACTGTGCCAACTATTAGAACTGAAGTACTTTAAAGTAATAACACAGAACTAGCGGAAAATAAAAAATTGAAATTTATTTCTTGTCATTCTGAGTATTCATGAACAAAGAAAACGTAGTAAAAATTTCGTAGCAACAATAATCTAAGTTGTAGACAGAATAGGAATACATAATACGAGAAATCAGAAAAATTGATTATAAATAACGTTACTAGTGTTAATTAGAACGATTTAATCTGTTAACATATGAAATAAAATATGATTTGTTAGCTGTCATCTATTCGTACAAAAAACAAGCTTCCTAGTTGTATTGAATAATAGATGTAATTTGATCAAATCAATATTGGTATTTTATTACTTTTTTTTATTTGCATCGATCTATAAAAAGTATATCGATCTTGATTTATTTCAACGTCTAACTCGCTCTATAACTACTAACAATAATGAACCATCGTTCAAAGTTCTTCCAGCACTAATAAATAAAAATAGAAATTGTTTCATTTCCAGTCAATGATTTGTCAAAAACTTTACTAACTACGTTAAAACGAGAAAAAACTCATTCAGTAATTCATAAATAGCTGTACGGTTTAGTTTAATATACCCAAGTTCAATTCTTTTAATAAAAAAAAGAAATTCAATTTAAGCATACTTCCGTCTTCATTAGTATTCTCTAGTTTGTGATGATAGCTGAGTGATTAAAACACGTACTATATGGAATTAAACATGTGTACTTTCATTGAAAGATGGTTGGAGTAAATTGTAATGAACATTAGTGACATTAAGTAAGTTTATGTGAAAATTCCAATTGAATAATTTGTCTGAATCGCAATACTATTAATTGTTTGTGATCTGATATTTTAAAAACTACTAATCAACGCATGTTTTCAAGTCACTACCTATTTATGTTTGCTTAAATATGACAAGGCATGCAATTTTTTCATATTGATGATATGCTAGAATTTGTTTTTATAATTGAATTCATTACAAACTATAAATAAGTAACATATGATGACACAATACAAGTCTGAAATTAATAGTGAATACATGCAATTCAAATAAGACTTCGGACATTTTTAAAAATAAATGGCATTTGGTTTGCATAAAAATAACTGTTGTTATTTTTTGATCACAGTTGAACTGTGGTCGGACACAGTTGCAAGCTAAGATTTTCATACACTTCGATTCTACCTCGAAAATATCATAGGTGATATTCTTTTTTGGTTCGATATCAAGACCCATTGCATATATTGACTGATTAATATTCATGGGCTTGGAAGAGACAACCAACTATTTCGAATATGAGTATTTTAGTCTTCGGTTTCTTATATTGTCTGTAAACAGTGTCCGAATATTTTCGAAGATGAACATCAAAGAGCAATACTCTATTTGATTAAAAACGAAAAATAGTGTTATTTTGAACATTTTCGAAAAAACAGTAATGAATAGTTAAGTTGAAAAATTCATCCAATAAAGAGGGGCTCCCGCAGAAAATGTCTTCTAATTTATTCTCTCGCAAAAAAAATGACTATGTATCATTTAGTAGGCACTAGATTTGCTTCATTTATATCTCGAGTAGAGATCAATAACGACTCTAGCATTATGTACGGTTAAATAGTGATAGACGACCAGTCATAGACGTTAGTAGTCATCTGTTATGTGAGTTTGCAGTGTGTTCTTTCTGTTATTCTATTGCATGAGATTCATCAAATACACGAATGTATATAAATGCCATGCTAGCCTATATAAAACAAGTATCTATCGATGATTAAAATTTGTTTCTTGAATATGTACCTCGATTCAAGGACAAAAGCGATGATTGACATAAACGATCATGTTTCATTGTATTAATTGACTTTATCCAAGTCAAATACGTGCGATCACATAAGAGAATCGAAGATGTTTTTTTTCTCTTCGCCTTTTAGTTGACACACTTATTATGGTCAAATTTCCATGTATATTAAGTGATCGAGTACTCAATTTTCAGATTTCTCGGTAACCTTCGTCAATTTCGTATGACACCATAAAATACGAGCTAAATGTTAGCCGTACCATTCGTAATTTGAATACTATTCACGGTCATAAATTTTTGTGACATAGAAGCATATAGTATCGTGTTCTGACTATCTGAGCCAATGTAATCATCTTCCTAGGAAAAATAAAATATCGACCATGTCTTATTCTATTCTATGACATTGTTGCAAGCGACTAGACAATATCGTACTCGATAGTGATTGTCATTGCTTTCATTCAAGCTGCTGTAGCGGGAAGGAAAACATTCTTTCTGTAGAAGATCTAAAAATATAAACATTAAAAAATGAAAATGTCAAAGTTAAACAAAGTGAAACGCACTTGACGTATCTAATAATGATGTTTAGTATTAATTATTTACCATCAGAATCATAAAATCAAGTAGAATGCACAAAAAAACTGGTTATTATAGTACTCTCATCTAAATCATTGTTGGCAGACGTAGGTTAGCCATCATCAACTATTCTTTTATATATTATCAAATGCTTCTATTTCCGAATCGTATAATTTGAATAACAAAAATCATGAAACATTCGAAAATAAACATATCCTATTTATACAACTGAAATTTCATGAAAATGACACTAATCAATCAGTTGCAATCATTTGTGATTTTATTAGTTCTAAACAAAAGCTGTAAATTGAAGTAGATATGCATCGTGAAAATTTTCTCGCCTATATTTATGTTCTGATACAACGTGATTAATTTGCAACACTAAAATATAGTTGAGTATTTATGTTGCTTTTCTCTTTGAACAATTGTTGATACATAGTATCATGTGTATTTTAGATTCTGAATGCTTTTCTTTTCCCATTTTACTTGCACAAATGTCGAAATTCATAACTTCATTACTCATGTGATTCAGATGACAACTATGAAAGTTTCGTGTTACATATAATTATTCAATGGATATCATTTTGACATTTTCGGAGATGATATTCGTTTGAATATTTTTGATTCATCATTCAATAATTAAATTAAAAGATTTTTTTTTTGCAGAATACATGACAAAATAAAAATTTCATATTTGGAACCGTTGCCCACATCGATCAGTAAAACAACAGCATTTTTTTCACGATGATTCACTACTAGTTTTAAATACTAGATGTCAGAATAGAGTCGTTTTCTTACAATGCGACTGGTTCCAATCTAAAATAGTACAATGAAAAGTTTGTTTCTTTCACAGGCAAGGGCTTATAATATTTTAGAAGATTCACAGATAATACAGATATTTATTGAGCCATCATCGAATGTTTCATTGCAATATTACTCACAAATGAAATAGGATGAAAGAAATTCAACTATTTAAAGATTCAGCATATGATTTATGCCGTATTCTTTATTGAATGAGAAACTCAACACACAATTTCAGTCTGTTTTCCCAATTTATACAATTATTTTATTTTGATTTTCCAAGAATATTCAATTTAGTGGAGACAATCAACTTTTGCTATGTACCAACAGTCCCTGATTAAAAAAAAAGATTTCCGAACCTCTGTTCTCGACTGCTTGAATTTCTTAAAAACTTTCCTTCACTGTCACAAATACAGCATTATCTTTTCACTGTCGATCAGTTGTATCGATTATCATTTTTCGAAAACCATGATGTCATGTCATCACTTGTATCGTACAGTTGACCTTGGGTTTAGATGAAGAATATAATCGAACTGATTCGATGTTCTTTTTGTACAAAACAACTGAATGAAGCTTTCAACAGGTCTACATCATCAGAATTCTAACTTGTGACTAGTTATATTTTTGCTGTCTCACATAGAACACGGTTCAATTATTGAAACATAATAGTTAGCATCTGGACCTTATCTGAAACAAGTTAAAACGTCCATACTATAATAATAGTCTATTCTCTATCATAATTTTAAAATAAAGTTATAGATTTTTGAATTGAGCATAATAAGATTCATTTCGTAAGATGATAAGTGAATACAAATGATTCTATTTACACCCGATCTTCCAAAAAAAAAGTGAAAAAGAAAATAACGTTCACAAGAAACAGCAAATATCGCAGTCGAAGAAGGTGGGAATATAAGGCGTAGAGGATGAAATTATGAATTAGTTTATTTATTTTCGGTACCATTTTTGTAATGTATCATAGCGTTTTATTTTTCGTTGTAATTGTAAAACACCATAGAGCAATGCTTCGGCACTGGGTGGACAACCAGGAACATATATATCAACTGGAATAATACGGTCACATCCACGTACCTATTTATAAAATAGTCTTTTCTTTTTATACAAATTTATCTAAAGAAAAATAAGCGTCGTCAACAAACCACTGCATATGAATAATGATAATAGCCACCACCATTAGCACACGATCCCATAGAAATAACCCATTTGGGATGAGGCATTTGCTCATAGAGACGACGAATAGCTAAAAACAAGTGTAAGCACATATTAAAAAAAGTCTCTTACAAAAAATCTCTTTTTCTGTAATGGTCAGCAATAAGTTCATATCCTCAAAATCATTTCTGTAGTCATTTGAGATTTCTATTACAGTACAAGATTTAAACACTGAACGATTATAATTATGGGTAGATGTGCTAGTTAGAACTTCATATAAAAACATATGAAATGTCACAAGAATTATTCGACAATCAACAATGAACAATTTTTCTTCGAAAATGTATCAGAAACTACTATATTCAGTTTTCACCAAAATATTACATCTGTGAAATCTTAGATTAAACTACCAAGTGTGATAACTATAAAAATCACCAATTCGATATGAACTGATTGTTTTTAATTACAGAAAATATCCATGGAATTAGAATGCATAGTTATGTTTTAGATTACTTTATATCGAGGACCATCAAAGAATGACACGTAAAAAGAAGAAAAAAATTCTATGTACCTGGAGCCATTTTATTAGTAAGTGTACCAGCAACAATCATGAGATCACATTGACGTGGACTAGCACGGAAGACAACACCAAATCGATCCATATCATAACTAAAAATTAGTTGAAATGTAAAAGAAAAATGATGAAACATGAGAGTACCGTGGAGCAGCCATTTGCATCATTTCAACAGCACAGCAAGCAAGACCAAATGTAAGTGGCCAAATAGAACCACGTCGAATCAAATTTTGTACATCATCCAAACGTGCTAAGGCTACTTCAACTTTACTGTCACCATAGAATTTTCCGGGAACAGTTTTATATGGTGATACATTAGTTATCACATTTTGGTCTTGTTGCTTTTGTATCGGCGGACTTATTGTACTTTCGACAACATGTGATGAGGACGACGCTGGTGCTGTTGCAGCTTTTCGATTGGAAACAATCGATGGGAAAACAATACGAGATAGAGGTAAAGTATAGCGTACGAGTGCCATAGACGATACCCTAAAGAAATAAAAAGCAGAAAATAAAGTTTTATACAGTAGTTGATTAAGGCTCATGAAATTCGAATAAGAAATCATTAATATGTATGTTTGGCTTGGTTGTATCGAGAATCCATAAAATATCTATGCCTTGCCGAATGGTCGCAGTACTCGTCGACAGATGGTACTGTTTGGCAATGGAATTTTTTTCAGATACAAAAACATGACCTTTTCTTCGAATTTTCAAAATCTGAACATCACTTCACAAGTAAATATTTATTTCATAACTCATAAACTGTTTAATGATTAAGCATCAGAATAGTATGAAAATAGAAAATAAAATAACATAATCGACATGATATCACGTTATCATTCGCAAACTTGAAGATAAAAATACATTTTTACACTCATGTATGTATCGATATTTTTATTTTAGAGAAAGAGCAATTATGCATCATGTAATATGTTGTTTAATATTTGTTCAATTAAGTCCTGTATCGATTAATGATTCAATTAAAATGAGTGAGTTATTCGGATATATTATCTTGTTTAAATTACTGATATTTATTGTAGATTCATCAATAAGACTATGTGAAAAATGTTCTCCCTGTTAGCATATTTTTCATAAAAGCTACGAGTCTTGTTTCACAATGAATAATTCTATGCACCCATTCATACATACACAACCTATTTGTATTGATACATTAATATTACTGATTATATGTTTTTTTACTGAAGTTACTCTTCTATCAACTTGTATGTGGCTTCTGTATTTATCGATCAGACATTTTCAAGATGATGATACGAGGTATATTATAGGCGGATCAATAATCGTTTAAATACTTCAATTGCTTTACATACGAATAAAAATCAAAGGTGAAACAGCTGAAATCTGATTTTTGTTTGATGTTTGCTCGTGTTTTAAAGTTTCTGTGGTGAATCGATGAGTAGAACCAACTAGTTTTAATAAGATCCAGTGTTATCAATTGGTTAATCGGCTACGTTTCGCACTTTTTCAATACCCATACATGTTTTTTTAATTTATTTTCAAAATTTTGATGAGTTGCACACTAATTAAATGAATTTCCGCAATCTGACTTTCGTATTGCATGGATTGTATGATTTCTGGCAAGGTTTACTGTATTATGTTTAGCATAGACCAGTTTATCGTGCCAGTTTTAATTAAGCGCCACGATAATTCTGAAAACCAAAGAAGTAACATAGTATTGTAACGAAAAACTGAATCGAGTACAGAGCTCCGAGTGGGATGGGATGGGACGAGGAATTCTTCCCATGGAACAAATTTACTTCATCCGTCCCATCCCATCTAATCGATTTAAGAATCGGCCCATCGCATCCCATGGGACCACTTTTAAAAAATTTTCGTCCCATCTCGTCCCATTGGATTTTCATGCAATATAAAATTCTATCGTTAATCAAATATATTGCAAAATTTTCATATCGCTGAAAACTCTTCTATTTTTTCACTTTTCAAATACAATCTAATTATTTTAATAAATAGAAGAAGAACTAACTTAATTTCCTTGTATCCTCGACGACACTAAAAGATTAATTAGCACAACAGTAATGCTTTAGAACCACATTATTCTTACAAGGACATCAACGTTTTCTTGCGTCATTTCTTGCCTTTCTGATTCTTCACAACATTCAAGGATATTTGAAGTCCCAATTTTTCGTCAAAAACTGTTCTGAAGCATTTTAAGTACATAGGGAGGCTGAGCACAAAAAAGAAATCGTATTTTCTTTATGAGATTCAGAGGTATATTTACATTCTTGAGTAAGTAAATAATCGAAATTTACAAAGTTTCCATCGACACTATTAATACACAGAAGGGTAATTCCGCCACGTTCCTCTCACGATTGGCAAAAGTATCTTCAATTTCAACGAAACTTGGAGGGTTTGTAGAGAATTTTACGCTGATCATTTTGGTATTTAAAAAAGCGAAGACTTTATCGAGAAATGCTAGAGAAATTGTGAAATTACTTTCCAAGTCATTCTAGCCACAAAACAGGGCTTTTGCAGTATTTTTATGATCACTCAACATTACGAACTTATTTTTAGAAACTGAGTGTGAATTAGAACAGCGCGATCAAAGCTGCACTAGAAAACGTTTTTGAAAGTAATTTTGCGTGAAACTGTATACCTCTGCCCTATACAGAACAAAACGCACCAAAACAAAATGTAGACACTTTTTTTGACGCAAAATTGAAATTAACTGAAATGGCGATATTTAACATTCGATAGAGCAAAAGTTCTTCTACCGCACCATCAATTCGGCTATCTATAGGGGTAAGGTTCGGGAGAAAAAAGCGGTAAAAACTGAAAAAGCGTCATTTTTTGTTGATATTTCCTCATGTTCTTCATTCTTAAAAGCAGTATTAGACGCCATATTCGTAATCAGCATAAAAAACTACATCGGTTCGTGCATTGCGAGACGTTTCTCATGGAACGTTTTTCGACCGTCTGACCGATTGTTTATACTATGAAAGTATTTTCTCAGTATACCTGTCGATATATGGAACAGGATCCACCTACACATAATATTTCTGCACTGTATGTACTGGTTGGATATAGTAGCACAATTTTATGATTCTAATTCAGTTGCTCTGCTTTGAAGTGTCATCCAATCTTCCATTTAACGTAGTCTCTATGAATTTCGATCCTGGATTGGATTCATCATATTCTTGCTTAAATGATTTTCATGAAATCTTGATATCATGATTTGAGGATGGAACACGTTGCGAAATGCCTTTAAGTAGGATAATTATAACTCGTTGGACTTTTGCTAATTTCTTTTTCGGCATTTAGTACTGGTCTTTAAATATAACTAAGAGAGATGATTAGTAGCGGCGCCAGAAATTTTCTTGAGGATGGGCTGAGCCCACCAGAGACCATCTCTGAAGCTGCTTCAAAATTTTGTGTCAAGGACTTCAGAAAATTTTCAGGGTGGGCTCAACTTCCTCTCGGATGGGCTGAGCCCACCCCAGCCCAGCCCTGGCGCCGCCACTAGAGATGATCCGAAACTCTGTATTTGTACATGGTATATCCAAAAATAACCCTCCTAGTTGTAGACAGGTACCGCAACCGCTTGTATCACACCGGTTAAGGTGAAATAAATTGTGGATTGCAACAAAAGTTTCTATTCTGAGATACAACTTCGAAGGAGTTGCGCAGTTCTACGACGTTCCAGGCTTTCCAGTCATTACGAGAGCAGAACGTTTCGAATAGCAGTGGGCCCTAGCGTGATGAAAACATGGTGAGAACGGAGATTTCTTCATCATAGTCACTGAAGTCGAATACAAATTTCATATCATAGAGCAAAATAACTGTACCCCTGGCGATAAGTCACCTATTGTTAGATTTGCTAGGTCTCCACACTTTTTCAAATGCATCGACACTTTCTCAAATCATTTCAATCAATATCCCCACATTTAGTCTTAGAGCCACTGTTGTCCGCTTGCAAAAAACAGTAATAAGATCATGAATCTGCTTTTATAAAGGACATAAAAATCAGATGTTGTTGGGATACTTGATCCCATAGACACTTCAATTAACACAACTTTGGCATTTTTTGGTGGGTATACCTTTTCGATACCACCAGACTCCTCTTTTTATTTTGATATGTGCATGAATGATGATCATTGGCATTGAACAATGAGTCATTATCTGATGATGTCACGAAAGACAGGATTTTTACGCATTGTCATTTCTCATTGCATCATGGATAACCATTAGTTCATATTCTTCCTCAAAGTTTTTTGGCTAGCGCTTATGCAACTTTAACCTCGACATTTCTTTTTCGGAGAATGTTTGACATCGAATCTCATTCTTGAATAAATTATGCAACTGCATCTGGTGATATTCTGTGTAATTCTTTGAGGAAGACCACCAGCTCTTTTTTCACTGTTGTATCTTGTTGAGAGGAGTTGGTTTTCGATCAATTTTCGTGGATCTCTAGGGTGTAATTGGAAAAGCGTAACATAGCACTGACATGGCCAATCAGTTTTCAATATGGAAAAGCACAGTTTATAGAAACTTATTCGTCCGATCCTTGCGAATTTATGAACGAACAATAGGAAAGTACCACATTCTCTTCACCTCTGATAACATGTTTTAACCATCGGAACAATATGTGAGGGATTCTCGGCTATGGTGGTGCAGAAATGCCCCAAGCCTGTGTCAATCATCTGTATATCAGTAAATCGGAATAGAAAGGCTTGATCACAAGTAATAGGCTTTTCATCGGTCCTTACTCAGACGACTCGAAACAAAAAAGGCTGTGTAACTTAAGCTACGACGGAATTTATCGAAACTCCAAGGAGTTCTAATCACTGAACTTATCACCATTTCCAAAATGTCCCACCTTCAAATCATGATAATTGAATCTTCTGAAAATCGATAAAGCAAGAAATTGACAGATATGATTCAGGGAGGGGTCCCACGCTCAACATAGTGAAATGCAAATCTAAAGGTGGCTCCTAGTCAGTCACAATCAGAAATGCTTCTAAAGGATGTGTTCGTCAACGTAGAAAATGTTTGATCACGTGAATAGTGATTTTATTATCGTAATCCCCGCGAGACTTTTTTTCTTGAATGGGGTGCCCGCATACCAGGGGCAGCGTCCTGGCTAGGCTATCCAATACCACAGAGCAACTGAATTAGAATCATAAAATTGTGCTACTATATCCAACCAGTACATACAGTGCAGAAATATTATGTGTAGGTGGATCCTGTTCCATATATCGACAGGTATACTGAGAAAATACTTTCATAGTATAAACAATCGGTCAGACGGTCGAAAAACGTTCCATGAGAAACGTCTCGCAATGCACGAACCGATGTAGTTTTTTATGCTGATTACGAATATGGCGTCTAATACTGCTTTTAAGAATGAAGAACATGAGGAAATATCAACAAAAAATGACGCTTTTTCAGTTTTTACCGCTTTTTTCTCCCGAACCTTACTCCTATAGATAGCCGAATTGATGGTGCGGTAGAAGAACTTTTGCTCTATCGAATGTTAAATATCGCCATTTCAGTTAATTTCAATTTTGCGTCAAAAAAAGTGTCTACATTTTGTTTTGGTGCGTTTTGTTCTGTATAGGGCAGAGGTATACAGTTTCACGCAAAATTACTTTCAAAAACGTTTTCTAGTGCAGCTTTGATCGCGCTGTTCTAATTCACACTCAGTTTCTAAAAATAAGTTCGTAATGTTGAGTGATCATAAAAATACTGCAAAAGCCCTGTTTTGTGGCTAGAATGACTTGGAAAGTAATTTCACAATTTCTCTAGCATTTCTCGATAAAGTCTTCGCTTTTTTAAATACCAAAATGATCAGCGTAAAATTCTTTACAAACCCTCCAAGTTTCATCGAATTCAGAGATGGTCGATCGAACGGTGGGACGAACTTGGCGGAATCGCTCTAATATAGTTCCTGCAATGTTTAGAATTTGTTACAAAATTTTTACCATTAAAGAGAGCACATTTTTTGATGATGTCTACTTTATTTTGATTTTCCATCGTTTAGGAATCAATGTTCTTCAAAAAAGAAAACTTGTACACGTCTATTTTATTGTAGTTACTACATAGAAAATTTCAGTGAAATGAGTAAAGTTTGTCATTGTATTTGTATGGTGAGACATCAGTCGATTTTTCATCCTTATGATCCTGATATCTCTGAAAAGAATCTATTTTGAAACTTTAAGTCTATCCTTACATTTCCTCTACTTATCGAGATTCATCTATCCTGCCAGTTGTAGGTTTTCTTTTTTTGTGCAATATCCTCGAGATACCCCGTAAAGGGTTTCCTCTTAAGGTAAGTACAACATTCAAGAAGAAATTAATAGGGAAAGTATCCATATGATCACAATGCGAATTGTGATTAGAATATTAATCATGTTCAAAAGCATCAATAACTTCTTTTTTTGATTTGGAACCTTTATATTAACTCATAAAATTTGATTAAGCTCAAGGGTAAAATTAAAAATATAATATAGTATTACTTAATAGTATTGCTACGGCTTCTCCGAAATTGACAAAGCTATCGATACTAAAGATTTTGCTTCTGTTCTAGTGAAAAATCCCATGATTTGGAAAACAAAGGGTGCGAATGTAAATAGAAGGTGCATGTCCTTGAGAAGACTTCAAAGTATGAATCGAACTTCTAAATAATGAATGCTAACTGGACAAATAAGAATTCACAGAAAGTGACAGAAGAAAAGACTGTGCTTAGATTAATAATATTCTAATTTTCCTACGATTTTTTTCCGTACGTGTTCTTATGATATAAGATTTTCTAGTTGAAATCCTGGGTTAGAAAATAACGTTCTCTACACCTAAAATAAAAAATTTGACATCATCTGAGATTTTTTTATCTAAAAAATCTTTAAGCTGTTCTTCTTATGGGTAAAACTTGATTGAAAATCTTTTCAGATGAAAGCTAGATCTTCTAACGTATTCTTTCATACTGATTCCGAATATCATGCTTAGTCTTAATAAAAACTAATTTTAAAATACTGATTATCTTTTACAGAGCATTTAATCTGGTATTACCTCAGACATAAAAGTAACGATGTTTTCACTAATACTGGAAATCACTAATATCTAGCTGGGTTCTTATGTAACATCAAAACAGTCATACACCAAAAACTTTTAAATAAAAATAAACTTCGAGCCGTACACATTCATGTAAAATGAGCTACTCTTTTGGCGATGGGTGTACACATGTGTAAAGAAGGGACACAAACCACAGACACACACGTCTGGACCCAAACCATAACCACAACGACAACCAGGCACACCCACCCACATCAAAATCGAAGCCCACAATCACACCCACAGCTACACCTTCGTTGGAAAGAATGAAATGCGTCATGGTAGCTTTTACACACTATACACCTTGTTGAAGTCTCTGACCATGGAGGTAACGGTGGATTTCAGATTTTGAAAATCACAAAATCCATCAGCAATGTTCTATTGAAAATGAAGGAATTTCGAGCTGAAATTTTTATCATATGGAGGTCTTGTGGTTCTTAGAATATTCTAAAATTTTCAGCGTAAACGGACGTTTTCTCCTGTTTACCTTGAAATTTTTAGGATATTTTAAGAACCATGAGGTCTACATATGACAAAATGTTCAGCTCGAAATTCCTTCATTTACCAGAGGACATTGCTAGTGGATTTCGGGATTCTTTGGGATTTTCGGATTGGCAATCCCAAAAATCCGGCGTTTCTCCCTTGTCTCTGTCAGTGTCCAGACACTGAGAAAAAAACAAAGATTTCCTTGCATGCATATTATGCTCGCCGAGGTAATATGTTTTTTTTTCATTGTGATATTTGTAGAAGCAAATGAGATCAAGTGAGTATACCAGCTGTGTTTAAGTAGTACAATAGCGCAAATGGCACGCTGGTGGTGCACGGAGCGCAAAAACATAGTAGCCATTGCAGTTCGTGATGGAAATAGGGTTGGACCACTGGCATGTATTTCCTGGCCAACTGTAGCAAACAGTTCCCAACACAGTGGCTCCTACTGACGACGGATAGATCCCAGAGTACCAGCCAGCTCCCTGTGCTCCACACCGGAAAGGTTCAACGGGACCAGTGGCCAGCAGAGTACCTGCAGCTTCCAAGAAGCGTACCCAAGTGGGTAATAGTGTGAAGATGGCAGTGTCACATCCGATGTAGGTGGGATAGGTAGTATGACGCGTCCCATCTGTGATAAGTGTGTAATTGGAGCATTGAGGGGGAACCGAGTTCTCAGAAGTTGATGTGATCGATGTTGTCGACAAGCTTGATCCTGTTGAACTTGTCAACGTGGTTGATGCGATCAATGTTGTCGACGTGGTTGATGCGATCGATGTCGTCGACGAGCTTGATCCTGCTGAACTTGTCAACGTGGTTGATGCGATCAATGTCGTCGGCGAGCTTGATCCTGCTGAACTTGTCAACGTGGTTGATGTGATCAATGTCGTAGGTACGGTGGATGTAAACGATATTGATGTCGTAGTGCTTGCTTCGCCTAAGTATTTATACAATAAAACATGTTGAAACCTCGGATTTAAATCCGAGTGTTATGTGTACTGCAAAAAATAAATAATTATGGACGGCTGATTGGTTTCGACCAAATTGTTTACAAAATCATCATGGAGAATAGTAAGAAATAGTGGTCATCTGACTCATGTTGACGAACTTCATTCAAATGAACTAGAGAAATGTCCGAACAGCTCTTTTAAACGATTGGAGCTTTCTCAAACAGTTCTTTTCAAATGAACTTAACTTGAAGTTATTCTAGATGCTATAATATGGATGGACCCATAAACTCTCAATGCCTACTATATAGAAATACCCATGGGATAGTCTATAAGGACCCCATTAGTGCTCTTATGTAATAGAACTTGACGAACGTTTGGTACACATATAGTAAAGGACTTGAGGACCTATTAGTCTCTCATAGAATAGGCCTTGAGGACTTGTGAATTCCGCATAATACATTAAAGGAATCATAGATATCCAGCCTGGGATGTCTGTAATCAATCATGACAGTGATATGTATAGCTTTTCATGTTTATCAAATCTTACAGCCGAACTATTTCGAAAGATTAAGTTCGTTGAAAAGTAGGCATGCATCAAATGATGTCTTTAGGTGATAAAGATGACTCTTTTTCGATGTCAAAAGCGGTCAGTTCCTGTCAACCATTTAGCTTCTCTCTACGAAACTTCTATCGATCTATCTGATGACAGTGGGAGATCTGTCAAATTCAACGATGAAATGTGCAGTCTTTCACAAGATTTGATCGAAAACGTGAATTTTCGGTTAAATCCAGCATATTTTATAGTTGGACTTGACATATCTGCAACTAGCATTAGAAAGAGCAATAAAAGTTGGGTAGAGAGCACCCGAATGTTTTGACACGAGCTGGTGGTCCTTGACATCATAAATGTGTCATCTATATCATTTAAAAATAGGATTTAGTGCATCCCTATTGAAAAGGACTGTTCAAATGGTTCAGTTTATCAAAGTGAATGTTTTGAACCACTCATCGGTTCTGAACTAGAACTGAACTTGTCTAGACAGTGGAGTCATCATAGCATTGTAGACATCAAAAGTATCCTAGTAATCCCTCCTATTAAAACTTGAGTTTTACTGGTTACTGCTCAACCAGTAGGACTTTCCAGGAGGATCATTCCGACAATTGAATCCGATCAGATTCTATAGGAATCCAATCGAACATTACATGAATTTCCAATAAACCAACAAATTCCTATAAGATTCCGGGTTGTGGAATGCCATTCGGATCTCTAGTGTCGAAATAACATAGAATATTCGTAGGATCCTACTGTCGGATTGTGATGGGATCCAACGCTCAGCTCGGACTACCCGCGATTGTTGGCTTCAGGTACTAATTAGTGGTCAATTAATTAAATGTTTTTTTCGGTCGGATCCAATTGTTGATCCGTGATCTGGTATCCGGTCGCATTTTGTAGACTACTTGAATCCGACCAGATTCTGTCGGATCTGGTATTGGATTTATTCGACTGGGTTTGGGACATATATAGCTCAGATTTGAACTTTTTGCCTTGAATTACGCTAAAAAAGGCGTTTTCCCTAAAACTAGATTTCTAGTGGTTAGAGCTCAACCAATAGGATTTCAAGGCAATTGGAGCTTAGATTCGATTTTCCGCCGTAGAAAGCTTCGAGGTATTATCTTTTTGGCTGCAAGATGGAGCTATAATTTTCGATCAACTAGAACGTGGATAAAAATAGAACCAATTTTTGTTTAAGTGTCTTTGCAGTAGGTGACTAAGAATTTTTTTTCCTAATGTTTTATACACCATTTTGTAGCTCGTGAAATTCTCTATCAAATGATATGTAATAGTATGGGATTTTGTCTGATAATGATAGAAAAAGTTCTTTTACGAAAACCGACATCGGTCAGTAATCAAATAGAAAAATCACTATTTTCTCTTAAACTCAGCAATGGCTCGATGAATCAAGCGCATCATCGAACTCGACCGAAACATTGTTGAGACAATATCGTGTAGAAAATTTCATCAAGATTACATTCTCCTTTCAAAAGTTATCGTGTGAACGGTCGGACGGACACTTTGAACGATTCCAGAGTGTACTCACTTTTTGAGTACACAAAAGTAACGAGCAAACTAATGAAGTGCAAAGGTTCGTCATTTGTCAACGGAAAACAAAAACTATAGGCCGTTGATCATTTAAGCAGTAGTGTCTGTGTCTTCTTTTCCTCGATCTTCAACGCTAAAATCAATGAGAAAACTCAAGTTTACTATAAGCTCATAGTTTGTTTCCCTTTCGAAGAAGGAATCTAGCGGAAGTTTTGGAGAATACATGATTTATCCACTAGACGCTCATCAAGTGCCGACGATATACACTTAGATCGAAGAAATAGTTTCAACCAAGTATTAATTTCATCCACTGGTAAATAAAGTCAGTTTTGAAGATTTCGTTAGTTGTCAAAAATTGTGCGCGAATGGAGACTGCCGTCAATTTGGAACCTAATAAGTCTTCCTATGAATGGAGTGTTTCATGTTTGCAAAAAACTATTATTCACAGGTAGCGTGAATCGAAAATCGATTCGCTGCACTCCCAACTGATTGAACTTACACATGGAAACATATGGGCAGGGCACAAAATTGGTTGTTCCTGTCATAGCTGCGAAAATTACGAAAGAGATAGCCAGACAAGTTTAAGAGACGAGGAAGACAGTAGGAGAATAAGTGAAATTGTGGTAGTGGTGATACAAAAATGAAAAACTTCCAATATCCATGACTGAAAAATCCTATTCAAACTTTACGCAGTAGATAGGAGCGAAGCAGTGCCCAAAACGCGATTTGGGGTCAAACAGAAGGGGAAGCTATCAGCTTTCTAACAAACAGACTACACAGCTCAAAACCCTTGTCAGGAGAGAGAAGAGGTGAAATATCTTTCCGAGGCACAAAAGCTTGAGTCTCCCTTAGCTACTGGATCGCGCGGTTCAGAAAGTTAGCAATGGAGGAATCAAAATTCTTTGTGGTAGCACAGCCTGCTTCCTTCACTTGCTCCATCATTAAAAGTAGTACTCCGCAGGCTCCTTCGTTTGATCTGTCCCTAATAAGCGTAATAAAGGTTGTACTTTGTGCCATAAATATGGTCATTGGTTCCCCTGAAATGGTCATTTTTTTCATGAAATAGTTTTGTGTGCCACAAAACCGTTCATTTGCGTAAATAAAAATGGTCACTTGTGCCAAAGCTTTCTTTGAGACAAACAGAAAGACATGCACACAGACAGATCCAGGTGAATTACAAAATCTTGACCCTATCCTTCAGCCAAGGAAATCCCATTTTTACTGAAAGTTTTATTCAGAACTGAAACCGGATCAGAAAAGCAACACCGAATGGGGCAATGCCATTCCGCCAATATTTAGTGAAAGTCTTCGACCGGCACGCTTTTTGCTGGTTTTCCAGTGAATTAAGGTTTCAAGTTTTGTCTCATTTCTTAAAATTTTGAGATCTTATACAATCTTGAAAAAAACGTAGCGCAGCTAAACAAATTCAGTTCATATAAGGTTTGTTGATCTTGAAACACCCACCACAATGAGAATTAAGTGAGTCAAGATGGCACGAACAAATTTAGATTTATGACCAACGTCAGCATGGTTTTCCTATTGCATTACCTTGAGCTAGGAAGAAGGCAGAAAACCATTCGACACACAGTTTGAGAGCCTATCTCTTCTGTTCTTCATAATAAAAGTTTTCTTCAGAAAAAGTATGGTTGAATCATAATTTATTCAAAATTCCAAAATTCCCAACCTCTCAATAGCAAATTTCTAACTGATAATTTTGTTCTTATCTTCTGAAGCATTTCTTGATATGTTCTCAACAAGCAGAAAAAAAGAAGGCAATCTTTCAATGTTTCTCGTTTCGCCCGTTTGTGCGAAAAATATTGAAAAATTCATCAATAGATGAAGAACAAATTGACCAGTTAAAATATGCTATAGAGGGAGTCTGGCGGATAAAATGAATTTTTTCTTTATTTTCAGACCTAAATGAGAACAGTCGACATGTTGATACTTGACGTCAGTATGAAATTCTCTATAGTATAGGATACTTTTTAGTTCATGTCTGGGGGAGACCTTCACATATGTTCCCTTATGAGACAGCAAGGCGCTAAATCCATATTAGGTCTATTGCATTATACGTGTTGATTTGAGTAAAGAACATTTTCCCGAAAAGCGCTGACCGGACAGCAACGGTAAAACTGCCATTTTTCAAACTTCGTGTCTCTAGAAAACTCACAGCATGGTGACATTTCAAAAACTGTAAGTTACTAAAAGACTCATTTTGGTTAGCCACAACGTGATGGAAGCTTTTGTGAAAGAGTGAGCGGAGTTCTGCGGAAGTATCGAGTAATGGAATTTTCGAAACTTTTCGTATGCTAAAATCCGTTGACGGATCTGTATATGAAGGGAACCAGTGGACACAGCAGTTTTTCAACTTACTGCATGCACTTGTGTTGATAATGAACCGATGTATATTGGTCGCGGTACCCACATAAAGGTCCCCGTTGTGATCGAAGTGCATCGTGGTGAAGTGAATAGTCGGTACTCTTGTTGTAGCAATGACGGTTCCCTCCATAGCACCCGCACGCCAACGAAGTATTCGTCTGTTGTCAGCATCGATGATATACATTGTCCCACGATCGTCGACAATGACTGACTTCGGTCTACTTAGATCTTTCAGATTAGAGCCTGGTTGACGGTTACCACCAGCGACCACTATGCCAATTTCATCATCCGGTGCCCATTTCTTGATGCTGTTGGGCTTACTCACGCCATACACATCACCAAAGCTAGATAGAAAGAGCTCTGAACCACCCGTTACTGCTCTCACAAGCTTGATATTTGCCTTCGAGAGGTGGTTGTTCCAGACCATCAAGTTCCCCTCGTCCACAATGAACATTGTGCCTGTTCCATCAACAAACAACCTGTCGCAGCCTTTGAAGTCCGTTGTTGACGTATTTATAACCGTTTCCCCATAATCAGCCCCAATAGGCCACTTGACGATACGTCTATTTTTTTTGTCGCAAATAATGAGATCCTGTTTGCCTGCGACAACCACACTTGTGGGACCATTTAGTTGGTCGTTAGCGTTGCCTTGTCCGTTACCTCCTGCCACTAAGATACCAATCGTTGCGTTCTGATCCCATCGAACGANATTCGATTATTGTTTGTGTCCGCCACCCACAATGTATGATTTTCGTCGATGAAAAAATCCGACGGATAATAGAGTTGGTTGAGTTCATATCCAACAGAGCCCCATCCCACGGTCTTTTCTTGACCCCAACTCGCTTCATCACAAATGCTGATTCTTGCCGATGGTTCTATAACACAAAGATCACTGATCGTACTGAAACTGTGCTACATATGTGCCTCTTCGAAGATTATAATGACTGTGGAATGTTTGGGTGTGGCTGTGGGTATTGATGTGGATGCGGGAGTGGGTGTGAGTATCGGTGTGCAAGTGCTTTCACCAAAAGTCACGATCACACCCACACCCACACCCTTCGATCATTCATTTCTTTCATGAAAAGCAAGTCGGAAAAGAATGCTTTAAAAATATTTAACGTAATGTGTCATAAATTTTACTGCCTATCACAGGTTTCTCCGCAACATTACTCTGAATTAGGAAATTGACATAAAGTATAAATTGCTATCATGTTCATAGAACTTGAATTTCAACATGGTGGTCAGCACGCAGACCTATAGCACTCCATCTTGTACAGCTCTAAGTCGCTCAATTAGCAGAATTCCTTTATAATTGGGGTTCTCATTTGCAGCATTCATAAACAAAGCTGTACAATGCATTAACAATAGTTTAAACGATGACTTACGGAAACTAAGGATCAGCAGAACAAATAGCAATGCAGTTACTGTGAACGACATTCAGGTAATATCGTAAGTGACCGCATACCATTGTTATAAAGGGTTCACTACGTTATCATAGTTTTCTATCGTACATATTTTTTCATAAATACTCATTAACATCAGTTACCTGCATTCTTTTTATGCAACAGATTACTATGAGTTGATTTCCATCAAATCATATACTTTTCTTGCCTGGGATAGATCGTTGAAAACTGCATCCAATACATATATAAAAACATCTAAATATACATGTGCTGGCGCTTTGACGGTCACGGAGATTTAGCTACGCGAATGCTATTCTCTAGAAAAAACCGTTTTCCAGAAAACCAAAAATATGTTCGTGAGGGTTCGGAAACCCATTTCTTGTCTTCGAGAAATCTATGAAAGGTTTTCGACCCTTCCTGAAACCATCTTTTATCATCAGGAACTCTTAAAACTTTGCCGAAAGTAACAAAATTGAAAACCGAAAATGGTTTCCGAGCCTCGGATACTCTTTCAAGCGTTTCCAAACTTCGGGAACCATTTTCGGTTTCCGAGTTTGTTACTATCGGCAAAGTTTTAAGAGTTCCTGATGGTAAAAGAAGGGTTTACCAAGGGTCGGAAACTTTCGCAAGAGGTCTAGAGGGTAAAAAATGGGTTTTTCAACCGTCGTGAATTTTTTTCGTTGGTTTTCTGAGAAACGGTTTTCTCTAGAGAGTATCCTAAGATCATGGATTTATAGCTATCGTGCGAAGTATAGACTTGAAATTGCGTTAAGGATGCAACGGATGAATCATGATGCATCATCATACTCCAAGCGTACATCAATTTTATACTGGAAGATTCACTACCCATTCTAATTCTACAATGCATGTGCAGTAGGAGAAATTCAATTTGAATAAACTCTGTTTTAATCTATGTCACAGATAACTCTCAAATACTTCGTATACCTCAGGAATATTTAAAATTTTAAGTATAACGAACGGTTAGGGCTAGTTATGAGACGTATACATACAACATTAATTCGAACTAACCTGGTTCTGATACACATACATACTAAACTTCAAATGAATACGAGGTGGTAGACGATAGTTTTGAACTTAGACTTGAAGAACCATGGCACACGAGGTTTTTGTTCTCTCTCTTCGAAGCATTGGGATACCATCTGCTTATCACGATATAAGCGTAAACGTACAGTTCCCGAGATACGATCATGAAACTATCGAAGTAACAGTTATGTTCCGACGTTAGAATCGGAAGAGAGCGTCCATGGGAGCACCGAGGAATTGAAGCACTCGATAATTTTTTTCGCCTCTTTTAAGCTCATTCTAAAATTCAATGTTTAAAATTGCTAACCCTCAAATTCTAGCATCTAATACCCTACCTATGAAAAGTTAGTCGCTATCAACTTTTGGCACTATAGCAGCTTCTTGTGGCAAAATAAGAAAAAATATTCTATAAAATTTGCACTAGTTTGCGTGTCAGCGAATCATTCGAACTTTTTGTTCTATGTATATAGGACTATAGGAAATTGAAAACTGAATAGAATAAGGTACATCTATATAATATAATGGCTAACAATATAACTTTTATAGAGCAAATAAATGACATGGGTGGTCATTTTACTCAGTCCAAAACCAAATAAACAGTATATCCAATGTCATTCGATCATTTTTAGGACTTCTATGCTGAATTTCATATATGTTGGGCAATTCTTTCTCCTTTATAAGATGATTAAAAATATTTTTTAAAACAAGTTCGGCTTTGACTAGAAAAATGATTTACACTGCATAATGTTTCATGATTTCTGATGGTTTTTCAATAAAAACTAAACATTTTTCGTAATTATTTTTCTCATAGAATAATGTTACGGCAAAACTAATGTGATTTTCGGAATCGTCGCGAAAAACGACATCTAAACATGTGATTGAAGCTGAAACTGTTTCCACTCCAAAAAT